>CAUYLG010025830.1:0-50296 GCA_963573385.1 Cacajao melanocephalus | reverse complement strand
GACCCCTTCCGGACACCTTACACTAAAATTAACTCCAGATGGATTAAGGACTTAAACATAAGACCTAACACCATAAAAACCCTAGAAGAAAACCTAGGCAAAACCATTCAGGACATAGGCATAGGCAAGGACTTCATGACCAAAACACCAAAAGCAGTGGGAACAAAAGCCAAAATAGACAAATGGGACCAAATCAAACTCCACAGCTTCTGCACAGCAAAAGAAACAGTCATTAGAGTGAATCAGCAACCAACAGAACGGGAAAAAATTTTTGCAATCTACTCATCTGACAAAGGGCTAATATCCAGGATCTACAAAGAACTAAAACAGATTTACATGACAAAAACAAATAAGCCCATTCAAAAGTGGGCGAAGGATATGAACAGACACTTTACAAAAGAAGACATACATGAGGCCAACAAACATATGAAAACATGCTCATCATCACTGGTCATTAGAGAAATGCAAATCAAAACTACATTGAGATACCATCTTACACCAGTTAGAATGGCGATCATTAAAAAATCGGGAGACAGCAGATGCTGGAGAGGATGTGGAGAAATAGGAACACTTTTACACTGTTGGTAGGAGTGTAAACTAGTTCAATCATTGTGGAAGACAGTGTGGTGATTCCTCAAGGACCTAGAAATAGAATTCCATTTGACCCAGAAATCCCATTACTGGGTATATATCCAAAGGATTATACATCATTCTACAATAAGGACACATGCACACATATGTTCATTGCAGTACCGTTTACAATAACAAAACCTGGAACCAACCCAAATGCCCATCAATGATAGACTGGATAGGGAAAATGTGGCATATATACACCATGGAATACTATGCAGCCATAAGAAACGATGAGTTCGTGTCCTTTGTATAGACATGGATGAACCTGGAAACCATCATTCTCAGTGAACTGACGCAAGAACAGAAAACCAAACACCGCATGTTCTCACTCATAGGTGGGTGTTGAACAATGAGAACACATGGACACAAGGAGGGGAGCAACACACACTGGGGTTTGTTGGTGGGAAATCGGGGTGGGACAGCGGGGGGTGGGAAGTTGGGGAGAGATAGCATGGGGAGAAATGCCAGATATAGGTGATGGGGAGGAAGGCAGCAAATCACACTGCCATGTGTGTACCTATGCAACAATCTTGCATGTTCACATGTACCCCAAAACTAAAATGCAATTAAAAAAAATATCAGAGTAATCACAAATGAGGGACATTCTACATAATATCTGATCAGTGTCCTCAGAACAATCAAGGTCTTCAAAAACAAGGACAGAACTGTCACAACCAAGAGGATCTACAGGAAACATGAGAAATCAATGTAATGTGGTATCCTGGATCATATCCTGGAGCGGAAAAAGGACATTCAGTAATGACTAATGAAATTTGGACTTTAAATAATGTATAAATATTGGCTCATTACTTATAGTAATAATTGTACCATACCAATTTGGAAGGTATTAAAAATAGGGGAAACTAGAATGGCATGTGTAGAAAATCTCCGTATTGTTTCACAATTTTTCTATAAACCTTAAACTGTTCTAAAAAAAAAAAAAAGAAAAGAAAAGGAAGGCTTTACATTAGTACATGATCTGGTTGATGGTTCAGATAACCAAGAGATACCATAAACTGAAAGCTTGAGTAGAGGCTCGATATATCTCTGAGGGATATATTCAGACCTTTTTTTAGAAGATATTTTCAATAGATTAAGAGGTCTGGTTTTCAAAATATATTTTATAAGAATATTCAGACCTTCTCTTAGAAGAGATTTTCAATAGCATTAAGAGGTCTGGTTTTCAAAATATATTTTATAAGAACATACTGAGAAGACAATGAAAAAACACTCTTCCAGTTTGGGTTTAATTTGACCAACAATGTCTGCAGGTATAAGGACAATTTTACCTAAATATAAACCCTTTGCTTTTTCTAGCTTGCTAGCTTTAATAGTAATATAGTAATAGTAAACATTTAAGTAAAATAGCTGCTTTTTGAACCTGGTGCAGCATCACTTAACAATTTGCAAAGACTCATCAATTCACCTTTAAGTGGTCTTCCTTTATCCCACCAATGATAGGTCCTTTAGTTTCACAAACAGCCCAAAAATTACTTCTTATTATATGTTATGTATATACATGTGCCTTATCTGGTGAGAATATGATGTTCAAAAGATACCTAAAGAAGAGTAACAGCAGAAAATACTGAGACCCTTCTTTTAACCTGGCCATTTTCAAAAAGCTAAAGTTGAGAATAAGACAAGGTAAAACACATCATGGAAGAATCTCTAAGAATAGTGTATTCCAGACTAAATACACAAGACTTTAGATATGAAAACTGAAAAATATTATTATTGCATAGTCCAGGTCTGTAGAAGTCAGAACATATATGATAAACTGGGGTAGGAGTTTCCTTAAAAAACTTTGATGGTACCATTGTCAATCAACCTGAGGCAGGAAAAAAAAGGGTAACACTGGACTGAGGAAAAACCAAGATTGTTTTCTAAGAGTGGAAGCAGGTGAGCCTCAACTCTAGAAGCAATCTGGTCAAAACAGTTCTCACCGTGGGGAAGCTGAACTAGCCTCTGCAACGTGCCAAAGGGAGAAGGCCTGGGGAGAGGAGAGAAGGTCAAGAGAAAACTGCCTATTCAAGAGTGTGGCCTATGACTCCTAGGAGATGTAATATCTAGTATTGTTTTGTTTTTTTCTTCTGCGTTGCGATGCCCTTCTATCATTGCAAGGCCCACAAAAGAGAAAAGAAGAAGTTTATGTCCACGCTTTGGACAACAGGATAAAGAAAAATAGCTACTGCCTGGAAAAGCTGCTTGTAAGATGGGAAGAGGTATCCTCCAGAGCTCTGACACAATGCTATCCAGCAGTAGTGTGGATAGGAACCTGATGGCAGGGATAAGAGTCCTAGATTCACTGTGGCACATGCAAGCATTCAATTCCCAGAGATTATTTAGAAGAAAAAAAATAGCTGTTACTGAACACTTCATATGGATTCAGACTAATAGCCACATTAGATTTATCAAGTCCCATTTATTCTTCATAACATAGGTTCAGGTAAACATCATTATTATCTTGATGTAAAAGTGTGGCAGTGGTGTTTTACCTCACATGGTTTAGCGAATGACAGACAATGCCAAGACTAGTAAACAATTTTATCCAACTAGGTAATCAAAACTAAGGTAAACTGCAGCAGAGTAATCATGTGGTCTCTCATTGGTTGGGTATTCAAACTATAGCAATTTGGATATTAAAAAGAACTAGAACACTTGCCAGTTGGTTCTACTGGTACAAGTTGAGTATTCTTTATCCAAAAATCCAAAATTCAAAATGCTCCAAAATCTGAAGCTTTTTGAGCACCAATATGACCCTCAAAGAAAATGCTCGTTGGAGAATTCTGGATTTCCAGGTTTTCAAATTAGAGCTATTCAACCAGTAAATATAATGAAAGTATTCCAAAATCTTAAAAAACTAAAATCTGAAACACTTCTGTTCCCAAGCATTCTGGATAAGGGATACTCAACCTGCTTTTTATCTCTCATAGTTATTGATACTGTTTTTATCTAAGGTGAAGAAAATAACAATGATAGAAAAGCTACAATTTACATTTGTATATACAGTTATGCATGGCTTAAAAACAGGGATAAACACCATAGACTGTATATAGCCTAGAAGCCATATAAATATATACAGCTGTTATTGTATTAAATATTATAAGCAATTATAAGCAATGGTAACTATTTCTATACCTAAACATAGAAAAGGTATGGTAAAAAATGGGTGTAAAACAAACCAAAAAAATGGTATAGGCCACTTACCATGTATGGAGTTTGCAGGACTGGAAGTAGCATTGGGTGAGTCAGTGAGCAAGTGGTGAGTGAATGTGAAGGTCTAGGATATTACTGCACACTACTGTAGACTTTGAACCCTGCACACTTAGGCTATGCTAAGTTAATTAAAAATTACTTTCTTCAATAATAAATTACTCTTGCTTACTGCAACATTTTTACTTTATAAAGTAATTTTAACTTTTTGACTCTTTTGTAATAACATGTCTTAAAATGCACACTGTACAGCTGTGCCAAAATATTTCCTTTCTTTATATCCTTATAACTTTTTTTTTTTCTGCTCTGGCGAGACAGAGGCTGGAATGTAGTGGCACGATCACAGCTAATTACAGCCTCGATTTCCTGGGCTCAAGTGATTCTCCCACTTCAGCTTCCTGAGTAGCTGGAACTACAGGGGTGCACCACCAGGCCCCTGGCTAACTTTTTTATTTTTTGTAGAGAAAAGGTCTCCCTATGTTGCCCAAACTGGTCTCAAACTCCTGGACTCAAGCAATCTTCCCATCTTTACCAAAGTGCTGGAATTACACTGTGCCTGGCCTATAAACTTTATTCTTTTTAATTTTATTTTTCTAATTTTTAAATTTTGTTAAAAGGTGAGACCCATTAGGCTAGACCTACCCAGGGTCAAGATAATCAATATCACTGCCTTCCACCTCCACATCTTGTCTCACTGGAGGGTCTCTGGGGCAGTAACATGCATGGAGCTGTCATCTCCTATGATGACAACGTCTTCTTCTGGAATACCTTTTGAAAGATCTGCCTGAGGGTGTTCTACAGTTAACTTTTTAAAAAATAAGTAAAAGGAATACACTCTGAAATAAGTATAGTACAGTAAATACATAAACCAGATACACAGTCATTTAGTATCATAGAATTGTGCTGTACTTTCATATGAATGGAAGCACAGTAGGTTTGCTTCCACCAGTCTTACCACAAACAGGTGAGTAATGAGTTACACTATGACATTACAATAACTACAGTGTCAATAGGCAATAGGAGTTTTCAGCTCCATTAAAATCTCATTGGACCACCATTGTATACATGGTGCATCATTTACCAAAACATTGTTATGTGGTGCATGACTGTGTATAAATAAAGCAAATATTGTCAAGCTTAGCATGTCATAGTTCCTGCCCTACAAATGGATAAATATAAATAAAGACGTTAACTAAAATGTCCAAAACCCCCATGGTAGTAGATATCAAAACTAGGATGAGAACTGACGTTCTAATACTTTGCTATCAGGCTATGCCGACTTGAAAGCTATCAATCCACCGTCTCTTCACTAAATGACAAAAGTGATCAACACAAAGCATATATCAGGGGAGGAATATGGGAAGACAAAGGGGTACATTAATCACTGATGTAGAACCATCCTGGGCAAAAGAATGGTATTCTTAGTTTCCAAAAAATTATCCTTCACTTTAAGCATCCCTCTTCTCACTGAGGGTTTTAAAGATGAGATGGCCAACTAGAAACAGAAAACTATAGGAAAAAAAATTAGGAGAAAATCAAGCAGGAGAACAAAGAAGGCAAATAGGAAAGCATAAACAGCAGGTTCCCATAAAATTACTTTTGCACTATTTCCTAATTACGAGTTTATTTTAAAAGTTAGTAAGAAAAAAGAGTATTATAAGATTTCATTTGCACTGTATTTTAACCACACTAATGAGAAATAAAATGGGGAATTCAATCCAGTAATGAGAAAAAAGAGATAATGGACAAAGGTGTGAAAAAACTGTTATTCAACTAATCTTTACACAGCTCAAGACATTTTATACTTTACCAATTTCACATGCATATAGGAAAAAACCTACAAAGTTAGTAGAAAAGAGTAAGGTAAACAGAAATAACATATATTCAAGGTTTAGTTTCAATCAACAAAAGTGAATGAAAACGAAATACCAAGATAATCACATAGGTGAGACTCCAAGTAACTCATACTATTTTACCACCTATGTTTTAGAATAAATATATTATAAGCTCCAAATTTAGGACTAAAGACCTTTAAGGAAACATATATTATTGCAAAGAAATTAAGCATTCTATGCAACATAGTTAATTAGTGGTAGAACAAAGCCTAAATCCTAGTTCTTATAAATCCCAAATCTGTGCTTTCTATCATACACTACAGATTGCAAAAACAATTTTACAACTTATGTGTAATTAAATATTTTAAATTTATGCTCTTAAATCTCATAAAAGCTACAAAATAAAGATCTCTTTAGCAAAAGCAAAAGTAGATTGTAGGATATTTAGAAGGTTTTTACTCATAATAACAAAAAGCAACTTTTAACCCTCAAAAATATCCAAGTATTATACAAGATCCATATTTCAACCAATAAATTATAATTTCAGAAATAATTTTCATAGAGATTTAAATTTCGACTGGGCATGGTGGCTCACACCCATAATCCCAACACTTTGGGAGGCCAAGGTGGGTGGATCACCTGATGTCAGAAGTTCAAGACCAGCCTGGCCAACATGGTGAAGCTGTCTCTACTAGAAATAAAAAACTTAGCCAGGCGTGGTAGTGGGCATCTGTAATGCCAGCTACTCAGGAGGCTGAGGCATAAGAATCACTGAGACCCTGGACATGGAGATTGCAATGAGCCAAGATTGCACTGCTGCACTCCAACCTGGGTGACAGAGCAAGACTCTGTCTCAAAAAAAAGAAAAAAAATTATTTGCCTTTATATATCATTAAATGCTCATTAAGAAAAACAGTGACAATCCAGTAAGCAATGCTAGGGAACATAATGATTACTACTTTTCTTACTTGCTGTCTCTACAAGGATATAAACAGAAGGTAATTTTTAACAAAACATTATCTTAATGTTAAAGAATATAGGCTTTCACATGAAAAACTGATTCCCTAAATTTATGTTAGCTAGGTATGGAAATCTTTATTAATCCTATTGTATGTCTTCTATTACTGACAACTTTATTCATTCAGCAATTCGTTGAGAGCTTCCTATGTTCCATGCCTATACTAGATCTTGAAATTACAATAAAACAGAACCATTTATAAAGAAGTCAACATATAATATTTGTTTTCCTGAGTAGATATCAATAATTTCAAAACATTTTTAATGGTTACAAGTAATTCTCACAAGGTGTATAAGAAGAATATAATCCAGAAATTGCTACTGTAATATCCATAACAAAATAAAAGGTAGTGAAAAGTCAGCCTTTATTTCTTCTACATGACTGTGATAAGTGATACACACAAATCATACAAACCCTTACATAAGAAAATCTCAAGACAGAACCCATAAATATGTAAAAATTACATGTAAATTGTGTTATATTTGTATGAATTTATCAAGGTTAGATTCTCAAGAGTTCACTAGCCAAAAAAAAAAACCCAAAAACTATCAACTCAAAATATAATGAACAGAACATTTCACATAATATCCCATTTTTGAGCCAGGGTAAGTGGCTCCTGCCTGTAATCCCAGCATTTTGGGAGGCTGAGGTGGAAAAATCACTTGAGCCCAGGAGTTTGAAAGTCTCCTGGACAACATAGCAAGACCCCATCTCTACAAAAAAAATTTTAAAGATCTTAGCTAGGAATGGTGAGGCACACCTGTAGTCCCAGCTAACCATGGAGGCTGAAGTGAAAGGGTCACTAGGGCCCAGAAGTTTGAGGCTGCAATGTACCATGATCACACCACTGGACTCCAGCCTGAACCATAGAGCCAGACCCCAACTCAAAAACCCAAAACAATATTTGTGTGTGTGTTTTATATTATGAAATAGATACACAAATTGACAACTGCAATAAAAAGTCTTAAATGCTATGTGCCAAAACATTGTCTTGCCTCTTGGTGGGGCAAGGATACTGGAAAAAATTCTCTTTTTATTTTATACTATTATTTACTGTTACATTTTTCTTCTTTTTATTTGCTGCAGTATTCTCCAGCTCAAAAATTAATGAATTAAAACAAAAAAAGAGTTACTGATCTAAATCCAGTTTTTCTTAAGTCATGGTATTTCAGGTTAACCCTCTGGGAAGTATCTGAATTCTATTTTTAAAAGAATTTTTGGTTTTATTTATATAATAGTACCAATAACAATAGATTTGGGATATCTGAATTATAAATATACAGAAGCATTAAATTACAAATTAAGTCCAGGCAGCAGCATAGAAATAAATGAATTTTATATGATCACTTAAAGTGAAAGAGTATAATTTGTAATAAACTGATGAGTATTAGATTGGACTATCATGTAAAAATGGTATCAACCAAGCCATGAAAATTGTTAAGTTCAGCTTATAACAATGATAATTGATAATGACAATTAATGACAAAATTTCTCTTTAATAATAGTATTGACTGAAAGTCATTTTCATAGACTAAAATTTCAGTATTGACTTAACATATACAACAGATTCTATACTATGGAACTGGCTTGTGGTGAGTAATGTAATAATTGTAACATTGCTGGTTACATAAAAAAAGAATTCATATGAAGTGATGTATCATGTACTACATGAATAAAAATTTGACAGAAGTTTAAAAATAGAAAAGCAAAGGGAGATTATGGCACAGACTTCAAGTTATTCGCCCAAATTCTCCTCCTCCTTGAATAGTACCAGAGGCTCTTGATTCTTAAGCGCTTGTAGTCGTCTAGAATAAAGAGTATTATTTCCCAACTTCATACCATTTTGCTTCTATTAATAAAACTAGTGAAAAGCTAGGAAAGAAAAATGATGAATTTAAGTCTTAGACAATATAAATATAAAGTAGTAGGAAAACACGTAGTTAGAGAAACATGGCAGATTTTTGGAAATGCGAAACTGGAGATGAGATCAGCATTTAGTCAGTAACATCAAAGGTGAATCCCACCAAACCTTTAAAAAGAAGGTGATTCCATGCTACCCACACTGTCTCTGGGCATAAAAAAAGAATGCAAATTGTATAATTATCTACAAGAGGCAAGTATAACACTGATGCCAAAACCTACCAAATGACAAAAATAGCATAGAAAGTTAAAAACAACCACAACCCAATTTAAGAATGGAACATGAAAATTACAAATAAAACATTAGCAGGCACAATCTGGCAAGATTTAAAAAAAAAAAACTAAGACCAAAATACATTGGCATAATACTGACATATGTAATATCGAATAAAGTACACTACGAATATCAACTCCACTGCTCCACTTAAGGATGACAAAATTGAATGACATTCTTCATTTTCTTAAAAAAAAGAAACCACAAAAATGTACTAAAAAATATTTCACTAAAATGATAAAGTATATACAGCTCAAACTAAAGGCTATATCATAGTAAGGAAACGCTGAAACTTCTCTGCTAAAGTCAGGAACAAGAAAAAGATGCCCACTATTATTTTTTAACATCATACTGGTGATAGAAGTTAATTCAATTAGACAAGGAAAAGTAATTACAAGAATAAAAGTTGGTAAGTTGGTACCAATAAAAGTTGGTAAAACTATCAATATCTGCAGATGATGTGAGTGCATGCCTAAAAAGCCCAAGTGCATCAAATGAAAACACTCTTTATTGAACCAGACGAGCTGAATTTAACGTTAGATTAACAAGCCAAATAATTCTGAAAAAAAGAAATTCAAAAGGGCAATAAAAAGGAGGAGGAAGAGGAGGAGCAGAAGGAACATAGCCGTACTAGTATTAAAACACATTGTAAAGCCTCAACAATTAAATTGATTAATATACTACTTTGACACTAGTATATAAAATCACATACAGACTAATGGGAAAAAAAAATCAAACTAGAAATTGACCCCAAACATACAGGCATTTAGTATATGACAACAATAGCATCTCAAATGAAAAATTAGATAATCTGGTAGATGAAATAGGGAAAACTAGGTAGGCATATAAAATAAATTGAATTAGTAACACAGTCTGTACTAAGATAAATTCCAAAAAATTAAATATTAAAATTTAAAGCGATAAAACCATAGAAATATTAGAAGAAACATGTGAATTCCTTCATAATCTATGTGCATATTAGATCCTTCCACCTACCAAGCAAAAATCAACAGCCATGAAAGAAAACATCCACACATTCAACAATAAAACATTTTTTGAAAATTTCTGGCAGGGCGCGGTGGTTCACACCTGTAATCCCAGCACTTTGGGAAGCCGAACAGGCGGATCACGAGGTCAAGAGATCGAGACCATCCTGGCCAACATGGTGAAACCCTGTCTCTACTAAAAAATACAAGACATTCGCTGGGCGTGGTGGCGCTCGCCTGTAGTTCCAGCTACTCAGGAGGCTGAGGCAGGAGAATTGCTTGAATGCAGGAGGTGGAGGTTGCAGTGAGACGAGATTGTGCCACTGCACTCCAGCCTGGCACCTGGTGACAGAGTGAGACTCTGTCTCAAAAAAACAAACAAACAAAAGCTTCTGCAAGGCAGCCGGGAGCGGTGGCTCACGCCTGTAATCCCAGCACTTTGGGAGGCCGTGGCGGGCAGATCACGAAGTTAAGAGATGGAGACCATCCTGGCCAACATGGTGAAACCCCATCTCTACTAAAATACAAAAAATTAGCTGGGCATGGTGATGTGCGCCTGTAGTCCTAGCTACTTGGGATGCTGAGGCAGGAGAATTGCCTGAACCTGGGAGGTGGAGCTTGCAGTGAGCCGAGATCATGCCACTGCACTCCAGCCTGGTGCCTGGAGACAAAGCAAGACTCTGTCTCAAAAAAATATAAATAAATAAATAAATAAATAAAAACTTCTGCAGGGCAACAAAAAACCATCATAACTAACTAAACAAACAATCAGTAAAAAAAAAAAAATTGTAACACATATCACAGAGTTGATTCCTTAATATATGTAGAGCTTCTAAAACAAAATCAATAAGAAAAGAGACACAATCCAATGGAATAGCTGCAAAGGACACGTTCTCAGGGAAATACAAAGGTTCAAAGATCATCAAACTCACTCATAAAAAACCAAAACTGTAGTTTAAAACTACGCTGAGAAATATAAATTAAAACCACACAATACCCTATATAACCTATGCAAGTGACAAAAGTCCAATGTTTCATAACACATTCTATGAGGAAACATTCATACTTTGTTGATCAAAGTATAAAAATTCTTCAGAAAATAATATTAAGTTTAAAAAGCAAAATACAAAACATTGTTTATAACATGCTAGCATTCATATAAAGAAAGAGGGATAGGAATATGTATTTCTATTTGAATGCATGTGCATAAAGAAACCCTGAAAAAATTCATATAAGAGTGGTTTTCTGTAAGGTAAAGTGGTGGAAGGCATCCTGGAAGAGATTAGAAGGAGATTTTTCACTATGTGCCTTCTTGTAATTTTTTTTATTTTAAATTACCTATAGAAGAAACTAAATGAATAGATTGAAAAATTTTAAATACCTAATATCTTCAATATAAAGTTTTCAGATAAGGTAGATATAGATTGTTAAAACATCACAGAAAAGTTAAAAATACAAAGAAAGTATTCTTGTGAAAGACCTACACTTTTAAAAAAGCAAAAGAAATGGGATGAGACATAAAACTAATAAAAGATTCATGAGAAATAAAAAACTAATCAGAAAAGCACCAAGAAAGTCAAGCAAAAAAGGAATTTCAAAATGCAAGGGTTTGTCATCAAAAACTGCAGAGACTAAGGAAGATGAGAAATGAAAAAGGACCACTGTATATATAATTAGATCAGCAATGATATTGAAAAGAACAATTTTAATCCATATGTCCTAGGACTGGGGATAAAAAGGAGAGGAGAGAAGCCAAATATTGACACTGAAAAGTAGAAGGGGTGAGACAATAAAGACACATTCTAGCAAAAAGTCTGGAAGAATCAAAAAGCAAGAGTGAAAATGGAAGCTTGAAAATTGTAGCAGCATTTAAACAAGGTTTTCAAGCTCTAGCATATGATAATTAGACAGAGGCACGAATATATAAATAGTGAGAAGCTGCAAGATACTTCCAGAAAGGTCATTTAAGAAAGATAAAAAAAAAAATATCATTAAATAATAACTTCATTCAAAATTATACTTTGCTAAAGAAAATCAAAGATTAGTCAATGATTACAAAAATTACCAATGATATCAAGTAAAGGAAAAATAAGGCCTTTCAATCAAAACTACCCTTAACAGTAAGCAGCTTATTTCATACTTAATGAGGGCCTGGAACTGATAGTTCATAGTATTCTGGAAACAGGTATCAAGGCAAATCTCACTAGTAACAGAGGCGCATCATCTAAGGATCTTTTTCACATTAAGAATCCTATTAGAAAGAAAACACTAAAAGGTAATTGAATTTCCCTCAGTTATCTTCATCTCTGTCAGCTCCTGCTACAATAACTTACTCTCCAGAGCAGAGATAACTCAATTCTGTCCAGCAAGCATATGTTATGAATCTCCAAAGCAAACTTGTCTAAATCATTCTGGTCTTCTATCAAGGTTGGCTGTGGATATGAACTCTGACAGAAAGCAAACAAATTTATTTTTATCTTTTCAATAATTCACTTCTTTCTGCTTTGATAGAAGAAATCATGAGATAAATATATGGTTGGCAGTTATTCTTATGTTACAAAGTTGGCTGAAATGGTTTCCATGACTTAAATTAAAAACTTAATGAATAATCCTTTTTAAACACAAAGAAAATGGTATCAAAAAATAAAACTGGTAAATTACCTAAGTTTCAATTTGTTTATACCGTTATCAGATCCTTACGATGATTTCACAAATGCTATTTCAACTATTTCATTGCTGAAGCTTTGTAGTAAAACATGTTTTATAAAATGCTAGAAAACGGAATTTTTTTAAAAGATACCAACAAAATAAATAAGTTCATATGAGAAAATGCATTTCCTATCTGTATTCTAAGTCAGCTGGCATTTTATAACAGAAATGCATTTTAAAAACTATATAATAAAGCCAGAAATTCTATGAGTTTGAGTTTCTTAAGCTGGAGTCTACAGAGTTCAATATTATTCAGAACAAAAAAATCCAAATTCAATTTGTTGATGAGTGCAATCCTTTCAGTCCTAATCCCTTTCCTTTAATATACATTAAATTTCTCGAAGATTCTGGCCTGGCTATTCATGACCTTCAAATTCTACACTAGTAGTTACAATAATAGCAACAATGATAATTACTAACACAATTCATAATGTGTTTTAACATATATTATATAATTTTACTCTCTACAATAAATGTTTTATTAAAGTTTCATTATATCCATTTCATAGAAGAGAAATTAAGATTCAGAGATGTTCAATGAATTTTGTCTAATATTTTCCAACTAATAAATTGTGGAGCCTAGGACCTGAAGATGTTTTTGGAAACCATGTTCCTTCTATCACATTATAAAACACCGTTTCAAAATTAAGTTAACCTTAAGTATAGACATAGAATTCCTATCATCATGAAGCACACAAAAAACCAGGCAGGAAATAATCAGGGAAGTAAATATATAATTACAAACAATTATTAAGTGCTATGAGACATTATAACAGAAAGATCTGATATAGGTTTACACTGAGTAATTGGTGGGGATAAAGGATGAGAAGCAGAGAAGGCTTCTGTGTAAATGTGACACTTGACGGGAAATCTAAAAGATCAGTAAAAGTTAGGATGAATAAACGGGTATTGCGACTAGGAGCATAAGGTAAAAGGGGAATAAGGTTTTGTGGGTGATACTAAGGATTATAGGTTTAACCTAAGAGCAATGAGAAGGAACTGGATGTTTTTATGCATGAACAGCATAAACTAAATATCAGAATGACTACCCTGGCTATTCTGAGTAAAAGAAAGAAAACATCGGTAGGGAAAAAAATGAGACAAAAGATTACTCTAACTGTTTTAAACTACAGATGTGATGGTTAAGATAACAGAAAACAGTACTGATAACAAATGTATTGAGAAGCAAAATAAACAGAACTTGATGATGGACACTAAGTGTGGAGTAAGGGAAAAAATAAGTAATGAGTGATTTGTGTAAGCAAGTAAGTAAATGGAGGTGATATTTACTCAGATGGGAAAAAATGGAGAAGTAGATGACAAGGGAATATACAGTTTTAGAAAATCTCTCCCCAAAAGTCGGGCTTCTTATAAGAAATTTCAAGTGGCAATTACAAGTATACAGTGGTACTACGCAGATTGGAAGCTCAAAAGTCACAAAGACAAAAATCAAAAAGCTTTAGATAATAAACAAATGCTAATAAAATAGGGGGAAGAAGTCCTCAGAAATATTGGGTCAAAGTAAAAAAAAAGTTACTATATTTAATTACCTTAGACCATTTTCCATTCACAGAAAAAGGATATATTCTAGCCCAGCTCTTGATTATAGGTAGTAAACATGAGCCAAAGAGCCCTACCAAATTCCCTACTTTTCCTCTTTTTCAGATAATTAGCTAATCTTTATATATTACTTACATGTGAATTACTTTGACCCTAAACAAGGCAGTGAAGAATGAGTGCTTTACCTCCTATAGCTATCTATCTTCATGTACCAATAATGTGAGGAAAGATGTAGACTCATTAATTAGAAGAAAAAGAGGCCCTTGTTTATTAGAACTACACTTTAGGTCTCTGCTTGCAAATTCAACATGTCAGTTCACTTGGCTAAAGGATACTGTTATTGAGGCTAAGTGTACAGTTCTATCTCTGACTGAGAGCTAAACAACCACCCAAAAAGCACAGATTGCACCACTAATTGCCAGGAGCTATCTCATAAATAAATTCATAGATGTAAAAAAAGAAAGCCACACTAAAAAAAAATTTTTTTTTAAGTTTCAGTATGAACCCTAATGAAAAAAAATTACCTTACCTGAACATCATATTAACTAGAGGTCAGTGATAATATATTTACATGCACAGAGAGACCCTTTTGTGGTTAAAATCATAGGTTTCAGGTATAGCATATAGGAAACATAGTGAAACAGAAAACTCAAATCTAAGAAGTTTTCTTTTTTTTTTTTTTGAGACAGAGTCTCATTGTGTCACCTAGGCTGGAGTGCAGTAGTACAATCTCAGCTCACTACAACTTCCACCTTCCAGGTTCAAACAATTCTTCTGCCTTAGCTCTTGTAGCTGGAACTACAGATGCACGCCACCACACCCAGTTAATTTTTTTGCCTTTTTAATAGAGAAAGAGTTTTGCCATGTTAGCCAGGCTGGTCTCGAACCCCTGACCTCAAGTCATCCACCCACATCCGCCTCCCAAAGTGCTGGGATTACATACGTGACACACCACGCCCAGCTGGAAGTTAAATTTTCAACTACAATATAATTTCAAAAGTTGTATTTTAAAAATAGCATTCTCAGGTATGTTGAAGCAAAATGCCAAGTTTATTTAGTAAGATTCACTACTTTATAAAGAATATGTAAGAAATCATCAATAACTGTAAAGGTACTTACGCCCAGCAGTTGTAAAAATTACTTTTAAACACATTTCTGTATAACTTATCCTACCAGAGTAATGATAATTGGGACAAAAAGTGACAAAGTAAAAATTATTTGTGTAATTTAACAAATACAGGAATGGAGACAATAAAAGAATCTTTTAAACCGCTCAGTATCAACGGGTCTCTTTTGAATTCAAAAGTTTACTCACTGATGTTTCCAAGGTTTATAAAGGTACTCATTTAAAAGAGCTCATCATCTCATGCCTGTAATCCCAGCACTTCGGGAGGCCGAGGCAGGTGAATCACCTGAGGTTAGGAGTTCAAGACCAGCCTGGCCAACATGGTGAAACCCCATCTCTTTAAAAAAAAAAAAAAAAAAAAAATAGAGCTCATCATTATATAATGACACCCTATCTAGTCCATTTCTTATCATTAAGGAAGTGAAATCATTTTTTACTCAATTCTTCTTGTGCAGCTCAAGGAGAGGCAGTATACTGTGGTGATTAAAAGAGCAGAACATAAAGTTTTGAGTTAAAATTACTAAGCAATTTATTAATGTCTTTGTTTTTTCTTCATCTGTGAAACAGAGATAATAAATAATGCCCACCTGGCTCATGGGTTATTTACTGTAAGGATTACATGAATTAATGTATATCTGACCCATAAAATGTATGCAATAAATCATAGCTACTATTAATGTTATTGGTAATCCCAGCCTCAATGTCTAAGTATCCCGTAAGGGTCAGGCTTTGTAAGAAATCCTTTAAGAACAAATGACTACGAATCACAAAGTTCTAAGATACACTAGGTACATTAACATGTTGATGATTATATTACAGGAATAAAAAAATAATGTGGTCACAATTGATTGAGGGAAAATAAAAAACTTTAACTGTCCAAAGGAATGCCAAACATTGTCCTAATGAAAATATAATGTAAGGTAAAAGTTTACAGTTTTCTCCAGAAGTAATATTTTCATGTTATGTTCTCTCCTCAGAAAATTCCTTAAATGTCACCTGATAACGAAACTGCACATTTACTGACAAGAATGAAGCACCAAAAAAGTTCCTGAATATAGCAAAATATTTACTGCCAAAAAAGTATGCTTATGATTACAATTCTACTGGACAAGACATGTCAAGGAGAGAAAATAGCAACATACATAAAAAGCATCAAAGAATACTACCAAGCTATGAAATGGCAAAATCAAAAGAGATTCTTACTTAATAAGTAGAATAAAGAGTGGTTCTTTTCCAAATAATATATCATACACACATTTAGGAGAAAACACACAAAAACATGTTTTAGAAAGGCTGTAAAGAAAACCCATACAATTGAGACCACAGTATTTTTTTTTCTTTTTTGAGATAGGGTTTCGCTCTGTCATACCTAGGCCATAGTACAGTGGCCCGATTATAGTTCACTGCAGCCTCGGCCTCGAGGGCACAAGCAATCTGCCCACCTCAGCCTTCCAAGCAGCTAAGACTACAGGCACATGCCACCAAGCCCAGTGATTTTTAATTTTTTTTTGTAGACATGCGGTCTTGCTACATTGCTCAAACTCCTGGGGTCATGCAATCCTCCTGCCTCGGACTCTCAAAGGGCTGGGATTACAGGCATGAGCCACTGCATCCAGCAACAGTTCCTTGTAATTCAATCTTAAAATTGTGTTGGTATAATGATAATCTGTACCATTAAAAAAAAAATCAGACATCTCAGTTTATCAGCCATTGGCTATACAAAGCACTATTTGCTATATACAGGAAAAGAAGGACAGCTGGCACATTACATTATTCTGTCCTATGTTCAGGAGGCAATATTCCTTACAATTTTTCCTGTGAAGAGCATTTCAGGAACTCAGAAAAAATCACTCAACAAAAGGAAATGACAAGCAAAAAGTCCAGGAGACTGATTTTCAAACTTTTGGTTTTGGCAGTACTCTTTTTGCCTATGTAACTATAACATGGCAAAGTATAATGAAATCTATTCTTTTAAATTTATGTTTTAACAATATTTGTTTAATAAGGGAAGTAAATTTTTCTGCAAGCCCAAGAATGTAATACAGATAAAATAATGTGGCCTATCCCTATTCACAGTATTGTCTGAGATACCTGACCACCTAAAGCAATGAATTTTGAACGTATCAATTCCAGTTTGACGAAATTATGGAAGAGTTAAAGGGATTTACAATGCTAACAGTGAAACAGACACTTTTATTAAATCAATAAGTGCAATTATCACATTTTCGCCATGTAAAACCAAAGATATAAGGCACAGAAGGATCTCTGGGCATATGTGAACTAAACTTTGACCATTTCTGGTCAGAGATCAGATGAGTGTGCTTCTAACAAAAATATTGAATTAGTTTGTGAGCGAGTCTGATAGTTTAGAGGTGTGCTATTCAAGAATGGTCAATCAACGTTTCTGATGCAAGTCTAATTACTACTTCTTTATATTGCACAATGAGATAAGTATAGAAATCGAGGAACTTAGAAAGGTTTATAGCAAGTAGATATGGCCACAGCATCCAACCACATAATCAGTGGACTCACCTCAAAAAAGTTTACATCTCACTAAATTACCCTTATGTGAATACTAGTCATGTACAGTAGAAATACATTATGTGTAATATTTCAATAACAGTTTATAATTTGTAACTCAAATCTTAGTACTTATTTATATAACATTTTTATAATTACTTTAATGAAACCTATTATTTTAAATTTATGTTTTAACAGTATTTGTTTAATATGGGAAGTAAATTTTTTTATTATTTAGTTTTAATGATGGTTGACAACTAGACAAACAAACTTCACTAGACTTATTTGTCAAAAAAGACATGCCTTTCCGTAATGTATCAATAATAGCAACATAATAACAAAAGTTATTACAAGAAAAGATCCCAATCTAACTAAAATTTTATATCCTAAATTTTAGCTAATAGGAGAAATGAGTTCATGGTGACTCTACTTAATATCAATGTATTGTATTTTTAAAAATTGCTGAGAGTCGATTTCAGTGTTCTCAACACAAAAAAATGATACGTAAGGTAACACATGTTAATTAGTTATACTTAGCCATAAGGTACACATACTTCAAAACATGTTGACATAATATTTACAGTTTTTGTTCATCTATTAAAATATATATGTTTTCCAAAAGAATTTATACTAGTTTTAGTCTAAAGTAAGATTGCTAATATAATGAGTTCAGTTTTCAGAAACCAGACCATCTGCATTCACCTAACAAGCAGGGTTAAAAACTAAGACCACCAGAGTCAGTATTATTTCACTGTTTGTTTCAGGAAATTCTATCTCAGGACAATAAGACTGCAAAACAAAAACAAAAATAAAAACAATTAACTTCCATGTTTGCTTCAGGAAAACTAATTTATTAATTTATTTTAATAGTAAACTGCTCATCTAGACAGTCTCATTTTCAGAACAACAAGTTACTCAGGCAGAAACTTCACTTATCAACTGTTTACTAATCAACATCTACATCAAAATGGTTGTTTCATTTTCTCCCAATCCCAAAATCTTCTATGACAAACTGATACCCAACCCCAATCAGACCTCGTACTGAAAGACCTAAGATGTAAACCACTTGAGTCCATACCTGGAAACTCTATAAATATCCACCCCAACCTATCACACTGAGATCCTTCTAAGATATAGTCCAGGTTGCATTATCACTTACTGAAGTATGTAATCGATTTAGCTTTGCCAGATCAACAGGTTATCCTGGTGGTGTTTCTGAACAGTTGAGAGATGGCAGCAGTTTTGTAGCCATAAATGATTAAGAACTCAAATCAAAGTGTGGGTGTGTGCAAAGATGTAATAAATAAAACAATAAAAACTTAAACAGTTTAAGTAAAAAATGAAAAGAAAATTGTTCAAAGTGAAATGAAACATTGGAAAAAATACGGAATAAGCCAACAAAAGCAGACGTTTAATATTTCACATAAAATCACATGGTTTGGTGTACTTATAAAATACCACATCAGGTTGCCAAAATTTAAATATGTATGTCTTATTTGTATGTTTTGTGTGTGCACAATTGCCAAGTGTTAGTGAAAGACTACATCATAAGCATTTTCTTCAAAATGTTGGTGAGTTATGTATGGCAACAAATGTAGTTCAAGTAACACTTTCCAATAAGACCAGAACTGAATGTATTCAGGAACTGATTAATAAAGATTCACTAATAGAACCCAAAAACTAGCTAAGTAGTTTTCACTACAATTTGAAAATTGCATTGATATTGCTAAGATGACATTTTGTTTTTAAGACTAAGTGATATTTGAACATGATGACATGAAGGAAAAATCCTTGTTTTTTAGATGCACTAATGACAAACACAATTACATTGCTGTGAAGACCATACACCCATGAAAAATTACACTGGGAGCAAACATGCTTTGGAGTTTAACTTTCGTTTAAGAAATGTTCTGATGATACAGCTCCAACACTGAAGCAAACATTGTGGGGTAGTTAAGAACATTTAAGAGGTGGGACCAGTTACCTTCAACAAGAAAGTCTTGCTACCAATACAAATAACCTACAGTGTATTAGTGATGACATAAAAATTGCTAATTAAAGTTATCTCTCCAGGATTTCCTTATTATCTATTTTCATTATATATATTAATTTTAGTTTTTTAAGTAACATAAACTAATAGGATTAACAATAGAATTACATGAAAACTGAATCATGGTAGTACATTGGTCAACAGGTTGAGAAAAGAAAATAGAAAGAATTAGGGAAAAACTACTGGTTAATATAATACTGTGTAATTTAAGAAGTACACATGGGTTCCCTGCTTTTATATTTCATTGTCAAGTAAAATTTTCTTTCCCTTACAAAAGGCAAAAGAAAAACTATGTTATATTACAATATAAGGCAGATATCTTTAATCCTATAATCTTTATTATCTGCCAGGTATTGTGTTAAGTGATAGGAATGATGAGGGGGAATAAAGTACTGTTTACATAGTAAAGAATCCAGAACAAGATACTCATATTTTTACTCAGACTGTTTGTTTGAATTAATCATTTTTAACTTCATTCTAACAAGAGGAAAAAAACTATTATGATAATATTAACAGTTCCTATTAGGGCAGGTTTTAACACAGTAAATAAAATTGTTCTTTGATATTCAAAACAAAATATGTGTAAGGAAACCATAAAAAGCTCATCCAAAAGGTACAAAACATAGAAATTTAAATTTTACAATAATGAGCTACTTAAAATATTTCATTGGCTCTATTAAAAGACGAGTAAGAGGAGTGAGAGTATAAGGTATACATTAATTTTCCACAAAATAAAAAAAATCTGCTCTCATAAAACACAGCATCTTCTTCACATATTGTTCACCAAAAATGCAGTTTTATGATTTGCCAAAATAAATCATCTGAAAATTATTATCCAGGCATCATCCCATCATTACTTTATTTAAATGGATACACTCAGTAATAATACAAACAGTAAGCATATACTATGTTACTATGCATTAATAAATGCCATATTTCTTATGAAGATAATTTTTCTTGCCATAATTATAAAAAAATTTAAGATTAGAAGTAAAATCTAAATTTCTTCATTTTTAGTAACTTGCAAGTATTAAAAGGTTACTAAACTGCTCTTTATCTTTCCACTTAAACCTATAACGGGTAAAAACTCAGAAAAGTAGACACTGACCATGGAATCCTATATTTATATTCTTCTTATCAAATAGTCATTTATAGGTGCACATGCATATTATACCTCTAGATTAATGTACTACACAATTGTATGAGCTACTTCACAACATTTTGAGCCAAAACATTTGTAATTCTATTTATCAAACCCTCCTATCTCACCTTCAAGATTTGGCCAAATATGTCTGACAGGTGAACAGACGTACACACATATTTCTAAATGCAAAGATGCCACATCCATCAGCTCTCCAACTTACCATATTAAGTAACTGTTATGTGAAAAGCACTATGCTGGGAGAATGGGGTATATAAGTGTTTCCCAGAGAGTTTGGGATTTAAAGAGGAGACCAGACATGGAAGCAAATAACTACAGAGTAAAGCATACACATATACTACTAATGGAAGTTCAAAAATACTGTAAGACTGGTTGGAATGGAAAAAAAGGAGGGTTAATGATAAAAAAGGATGAGGCGACTATTTAAGTGATATCATCAGTTGTAACCTAGAATAAACTTTCTTTACTGGTGACCTAAAGTGGTTATTTAAATCAGAGCACAACTCCTGTAAGCATAAAAAGTTGGGGAATCTGAATAGTATAAATACTTCCTTTTCTCTGAAGGTCATTTTTCCTGCTTGCTAAAATGATTTCCTACTGCATTTATAAACAAACTATAATCTAGAGAGATTTTTAATCCTATAAAATATTATCTAATAAAAATATTCATATTCATTCTAGCCTTAAATATCAAATTAAGGATGTAGATAATCAGCCAGTATAATATAATGTTTACTGGAACATAAAAAGCATTCCACAAATATTAGCAACTATTTTATAAACTCCAATAAGAAAAAGAAGCAAATGCTAAATTTAAAAACTCACACTTTTAAATCTAATAGAATTCCAAAGGATTGTATCATTTTATCCATTAAACAAATATTTACTGATTTAGTATGTATATTCACTAGGAACTGAAAAACAAAACAAAAGACAAGCATGCTTTCAATTCTTACACTGTTATAATAATAACAAGCAAATAAAGAAATTACTACATTGTTAGTTATGGTATCAATTTTAAAAGGGCTAAGACAGAGAATTTCCTGTAGCAAGAACACACCCTGGTAGGGTGGTCAAGAAGGCTTTTGAGCAGGTGACTTACAAGAATATAAAAGTTAATTGTTACTTATACACTGTTAGTGAGAGTATAAGTTAGTACAACCATTAAGGAAAAGAATATGGAGGTTCCTTTAAAAATTGAAAGAGAACTGCCAAATGATGCAGCAATCCCACTACTGGGTATATATCCAAAGGAAATAAAATCAACAGGCCAAAGAGATATCTGCATTCCCATGTTTACTGCAGCACTATTCGCAACAGCCAAAATATGGAATCAACCTAAGGATCCATCAATATATGAATGGATAAAGAAAATGTGGTATACATATGTGCTGGTATATTATTCACCCATAAAAAAAAGGAAATCGTGTCATTTGCAACAACATAGATAGACCTGGAGAACATTATGCTAAGTAAAATAAGCCAGGTACAAAAAGACAAATACCATATAACCCCACCTTATATGAAATCTAAACAAGTTGATTTCAGAGAAGTATAGAATAATGGTTACTAAACGCTGAGGAGGGTAGGGGGAAAGTGGAGACATGGAGAGATTGGTCAACAGGCACAAAACTGCTGTTGGATTGAAGGACTAAGTTCTGGTGTTCTATTGAACACTAGGGTGACTACGGCTAACAATATTGTATTGTATATTTCAAAATAGCTAGAAGAGAGGGTTTGAATGTCCTCACTACAAAGAAATGATCAATGTATGAGATAATGGATATGCTAATTACCCTGAATTGATCATTACATAATATATATTAAATCATTACACTGTACCCTATAAATATGTACAAATATTATGTGCTAATTAAACATAACTTTTTAAGTTAATAGTCAAGAAAACAGCCTAAGGAAGAACACGCACTTTGCTAAGAACAGTTCTCAATCCCAGTGTTGCTTGAAATATCAGCATCATTTGACATAGTTTATCATTCTTCTCAAAACTTTTAAAAATACACTTTCAAAATCACTAACTCTTCAGGCTTTCTACACAGCTACTACAGCTTATAGCTATATTCACTCACTTGGTGACTTCCAACTTATGCCTTTAAATACCACCAATACAATGGAGATTCTCAAATTTGTATTCCAAGCCTAGACTTTTTCATGAATGTCAAATTTCCATATCCAACTCCAATGGAAGTCTCTAGCTGAATATCTAATAGGACTTCAAACTTAACACGTTCAAAACTGAGCTACTGATGTGTCCCTAAACTGCTTCTTCTAAAGTCTTACCTTTCACTTGAACAACTCCATTCTTCTAGCAGCTCAAACAAAAACCTTTCAGTCAAGTCTTGTTCCTCTTCTGTCTCTCATATAATACATTAAATCTATCAGCATAGCCTGTCAGCTCTAAAACAAAATTATTATGCAACCACTTCTCACTGCCTTCACTGTCACTAGCCAAGTCCAAGTCATCATTTCTTATCTCAATCCTTTTAACACACTAACTGATCTTTCTATCCCTGCCTTTGCTTCCCTTTAGTCTCCTAAAAGAGCAACAAGAATAATCTATTTAAAATGTTACTCAGATTATATCACTTCTCTGTTTATAATCCTCCAAAAGTTTCTCAATTCTAAGAATCAAAGTCACGGCAATAGCCTTACATGATCTGGCCCCACATAAACACTTTACACTCATTTCACTCACTCTAATCCAACAATACTGGCAGTATTATAGACCTAATATATGCCTCACAGTTTTTGTACTATTTGTTTCCTTTGTCTGGAAAACTCTTCCCTCTGTTACTCCATGAGCTACTCCTTCAGATCCTTTAAATCACCTTTTCAGTGAGGGCCTTCCTATCATCCTATTTAAAATGGCCACACTACATCTGTGTTTTCTCAAGAGCATTTTCCTGTGTCTATCTTTAGACTCACCATCTAAAACAGTATATATTTTAATTATTTTAAGTGTTTATTATCTATTTCCCCTCAGAAGAATAAAAATTTCAGGAGACCAGGTATTTATGTCAGTTTTAGAAATTCTTATATTCTCAAGACCAGAACAGTGCCTTGTACAAAGTAAGTTCTCAATAAATATCTCTTAAATGAATATATTAGAGGCGCTGAAGGAAGAAAGGGGTCAACACAGTTAGAAAAGTTGAAAAAATTTTAGTGTGGCAAATGCAAAATGCCATGGAGGGTACAGTAGAAAATAAAATGGGTAAAAGGTAGAAACCAGATAGTGCAGGCCCTCAGACATGATAAGCACTTTGGAGGGTGAGGGGTGTGTGTGTGTGTGTGTGTGTGTGTGTGTATTTTTAACGTGCAATAGAAAACCACTGAAGAGATCTAGGGAAAGAATGATCATAATCTAGTTTATGTGCATTATTCTTACTGATATGCAGAAAATATTTGAATGGAGTAAGATTAAAAACAAGAATCTAGGCCAGGCGCAGCGGCTCACACCTGTAATTCCAGCACTTTGGGAGGCCTAGGCAGGTGGATCATCTGAGGTCAGGAGTTCAAGACCAGCCTGGCCAACACGCTGAAACCTCATCTCTACTAAAAATACAAAAATTAGCTGAGGTGGTGGCAGGCGCCTGTAATCCCAGCTACTCAGGAGGCTGAGCCAGGAGAATCACTTGATCCCAGGAGGCGGAGGTTGCAGTGAGCTGAGATCACACTACTTAACTCCAGCCTGGGTGACAAAGTGAGACTCCATCTCTTAAAAAAAAAAAAAAAAAGAGTCTAGAAAGCTGGTTACTAGAGGCTGGGAAGGGTGGAGGTGAGGATGTTTAATGGGTCCAAAATAAAGTTAAAATGAATAATACCTAGTATTTGATAGCACAACAGAGTGGCTATAATCAAAGTAATTTAATTGCACATTTTTAAAATAACTAAAATAGTATAACTGGGTTGTTTGTAACAGAAAAGATAAATGCCTGAGGGGATGGATATCCCATATTCCATGATGTGATTTTTTTCACATCACATGCCTGTATAAAAATATTTCATGTAATCCAACAATATATATATACCTACTATATAACCACAAAAATTAAAAGTTAAAAAAAAAGTCTGTTGTCATCCAGATGAAAAACAGTTATCAGATCTAAAGTGAGTGAAAGATGTAAGAAGTACACAATTTCGTCGGCCAGGCACAGTGGCTCATGTCTGTAAATCCCAGAACTTCGGGAGGCCAAGGTGGGTGGATCACTTGAGGCCAAGAGTTCAAGACCAGCCAGTCCAACACGGTGAAACCGCACCTCTACTAAAAATACAAAAATTAGCCAGGCATGGTGGTGCACAACTGTAATCCCAGCTACTTGGGAGGCTGAGGCTGGAGAATCTCTTGAACCTGAGAGGTGGAGGTTGCAGTGAGCTGAGATCATGCCACTGCAATCCAGCCTGGGCAAAAGAGCCAGAGTCCATCTCAAAAAAAAAAAAAAAAAAAAAAGAAGTATACAATTTCAAGGGAAAATATAAAGATTGCATTCCCAGGACATCTGAATTTATAGCTGAGAGGAGAAAAAGAATTGAAGGATGACTCTTGTCTTTCTGATTTGGAAGGTTAGGGTAGAGGAAAATTAAGAGTTCCTTTTAAAATATTAATTATGATGCAATGAAGATTAAGTGTTTTGGATTTTGGGATATCTGCATTATATTTACTGCTTGAGCATCCCTAATCTGAAAATCCAAAATCCAGGATGTTCCAATGAATATTTCCTTTGAAATTCATGTCAGCACTCAAAAAGTTTTAGATTTTGGAACACTTTGAATTTTGGAGTTTTGAATTAGGGATACTTAGCAGCTCACATTGATCAAGTGTTCACGATATGCCAGACATTGTTCCAAATGGATCTCATTTCTCACAATTGCATTATAACCCTCAATTTCACAAATAAGAAACTTGAGAGCTAAGAAGCTATCCACAAAGGTATTAGTAAAAATATCAAAACCTAAGCTGTTTGAATCCAGAGCCCTTGCTCTTAACAATCTAGTTACACAGTACTGTGATGTTTGTGAAATATCCAAGAAAATATATAAAATTAGGTTGAGCAAGTAAGTATGGAATTCAGAAAAATAATTTGGATGAAGTTTTGATTTTTAAATTATCAGAATATTATAACATTTAAGAGCCATGGAAACAGACCCAATCAATTAGCAGAGAAATCTAGACAAAAAGAGAAGGTATAAAGTCCCAAAAAAACCCAGTATATAAAGGCAATAAAGAAAAAAAATGCAATGGAGAAGGAGTGATTAAGAGAGAAAATAAGATTCTGTTGATGGGCAGGAGATAACAGTCAACAGCATTAGATATTGAGATGAGGTTTATGAAAACAAGAAAAAAACAGATAAATATTGGCTTTGGTTAAACTGAGGTCAATGGTTCCCAAGGAGAAGTTGCAAGGGACAGTGGTAGTGGTGGTGGGGATAGATTCCCTTCAAGCTAGATTGCCATGAGAAAGCTCAGACAAAACAGAGACAATATAGGAAGAAAGCTGACTTGAAGATTTTCTATTAGACTGACAGCAAAATACCATATTGAGTCAACCAATTCAAACATTAACTTCATTTGGAAATATCTTCACAGACACAACCAGAAATAACCGTTAATCTGAGCACCTTATAGCCCAGTCAAGTTAACACATAAAATTAACCAACAAAGGTTTTTTTTCCCCACCTTTTGGCTACTGTGAATAGTGTGCTATGAACATGTACATACATGTACTTGTCTGAGTAACAATTTTCAATTCTTTTGAGTATATAACTAGAAGTGGTATCGCTAGGTCACGTGGTAACTCTATGTTTACATTTTTGAGAAATCAGTTTATACTAAACTGTTTTCCATAGCAGCTACACTATTTTACGTTCCACCAACAGCATATGAAGGTTACATCCTCACCAATGTTCGTTATTGTCTTTTTACCTGAGCCATTCCAGAGGGTGTGGTTGTGGTTTGGATTTGCAGTCTCCTAAATGTTTCCAAATGCTATTAAACATATTTTCATGTGTTTGTTGGCAATTTGTATTTCATTTTTGAAGAAAAATAAACTCAAGTTCCTTGCCCATTTTTTAATTGGATTGTCTTGTTTTTAAATTGAAAGCATTATTACATGTTCTGAATACAATACTTCGGTATATAAGTGATATAAAACTAGCAAACCTCAGGGTGAGCATGGTAGCTCACATCTGTAATCCCAGCACTTTAGTAGGCCGAGGCAGGTGGATTGCTTGAGCTCAGGAGTTCGCAACCAGGTGGGCAACACTGCAAAACCCCATCTTTACCAAAACTACAAAAAAAAAATCAGCCAGGCATGGTGGCACATGCCTGGAGTCCCAGCGACTCAGGAAGCTGAGGCAGAAGGATTGCTTGAGCCCAGAAGGTCGAGGCTGCAGTGAGCCGTGATCTCACCACTGCACTCCAGCCCGGGTGACAGAGAGAAAAAGAGAGAGAGAACTTGTCTCAAGTAAAAAAAACATTGGCAAATCTTATACTATAGATCATCTTTTCACTTTCTTGATAAAAGTGAAATATTCTGTGATGCACAAAATTTTTAATTTTGATGACATCCAATTATCTAATTTTTATTTTCTTGTTCATGCTCATGGTATTCTCAGAATCTATTTCCAAATCCAAAGTCATAAAGGTTTACTACCATGTTTTCAGATAAGAATTTTATGGTTTTCATCAGTGATGGACTGACACTCTGCTAAAAACAATGGGCAATTAAAGGTAATTAACAGCAGAATCAAAAATATTTGCATTGTTATTACCCCTCTATTTTATATCATGTCATTTTACTACATAAGCAAATTGTATTTAACAATGTAATGTAAGGTAAAGAAAAAAAAGCAAAGTGGATTTGGGAAATAAGGCTAGTAAATACTTAAAATTGCCCAATTAATCATGCACTATGCATCCATTGGTCAAATCAGAATCTCAGTTAAGGGACCTGAAATATAATCTTTTGTATACTATAATTTTAAATAAACCCACAAGTGAAAACTATACCCAGGTTTCTATTGGCTGCTTATATACGAACCCTTAAAATATTTTTAAAAATAACCATTTGAGACATTAAAACTAGCAAGCGGTAGGTATATGCCTACAATGTATTACAAAGAACGACATTACCTACAAAAAGTGGTTAAAATAATGAAGAATAATGAGCATTAAATTATAGCCATGATACTCTCTGAAGACAGACATGTGACTTGGTGATTAGTAAACACCTTCCAAAAAAACTATCCACATCAAAAAGTATCCCTCATATAATTGCTTTACAGTTTCTTAAATAAAGTACTGTAAAAGAAGACATAGATTTATTTATTCTTTTTGTTTTTCTTTTTATTGAGACAGGGTCTCATGCTATTGCTCAGGCTGGAGTGCAGTGGCACCATCATGGCTCACTGCAGCCTTGAACCCCTGGGCTCAAGAATTGTGATGACAAGTGCATGTCACCAAGCCCTGTTAATTTTTTAAATTTTTGTATATAGATGCGGTCTCCCAATGTTGCCCAGGCTGGTCTCAAATTCCTTGGCTCAAGTGATCATCCTGCCTCGACCTCCCAAAGTCCTGGGATTACAGGTGTGAGCCACCACACCGTTTATTTATTCTATTTAAAACTACTCCACTATGTTATAATCAAAGATTCATTAAATAATGACAGTAATCAGTTCAACTTGTAGATTTGTGTAACTGCTTATATCTATGCTTAAAAAGAGAAAACAGGTTTAGAAAAAAACAAACAAACCCATTCAAAAGTGGGCAAAGGATATGAAGACACTTTTCAAAAGAAGACATATATGAGGCCAACAAACATGAAAAAATGCTCATCATCACTAGTCATTAGAGAAATGCAAATCAAAACCACATTGAGATATTATCACCTCACACCAGTTAGAATGACAATCATTAAAAAATCTGGAGACAACAGAAGCTGGAGAGGATGTGGAGAAAAAGGAACATTTTTACACTGTTGATGGGAGTATAAATTAGTTCAACCAATATGGAAGAAAAAGGGCTAATATCCAGAATCTATAAAGAACTAACGCAGATTCACAAGAAAAAAACAAACCCATTCAAAAGTGGGCAAAGGATATGAACAGACACTTTTCAAAAGAAGACATATATGAGGCCAACAAACATATGAAAAAAATGCTCATCATCACTGAGCATTTGCACCTCATTAGAGAAATGCAAATCAAAACCACATTGAGATACCATCTCACACCAGTTAGAATGGCGATCATTAAAAAATCTGGACACAACAGATGCTGGAGAGGATGTGGAGACAAAGGAACACTTTTACACTGTTGATAGTGTAAATTAGTTCAACCATTACAGAAGACAGTGTGGTGATTCCTCAAGGATCTAGAAATAGAAATTCCATTTGACCCAGCAATCCCATTACTGGGTATATACCCAAAGGATTATAAATCGTTCTATTATAAAGACACATGCACATGTATATTCACTGCAGTGCTGTTTATGATAGCAAAGACCTGGAATCAACCCAAATGCCCATCAATGATAGACTGGACAAGGAAAATACGACACATATACACCATGGAATACTATGCAGCCATAAAAAAACGACAAGTTCATGTCCTTTGTAGAGACATGGATGAATCTAGAAACCATAATTCTCAGCAAACTGACACAAGAACAGAAAACCAAACACTGCATGTTTTCACTCAGAGGCGGGTGATGAACAATGAGAACACTTGGGCACAGGGAAGGTAACAACACTCACTGGGCTAGGTGGGAAAGGGGAGGGGGGAGGGGAGCGGAGGGACAGCAGGGTCAGGGTGGATGGAGACGGATAACACAGGGAGAAATGTCTGATGTAGGCGATGGGGCAGGGTTGGGGGCGGGGCGGGGAGCGGGATGTGGCATGTATGTACTTATGTAACAATCCTGCAGGATGCAGGATGTGTACATGTACACCAGGGCCCAAAGTGCAATTTAAAAAAAAAGAAGAAGAAAGCCCAAAATAAAAAAAAGAGAGAGAGAGAACAGGTGTCTGAAATTATATATCTTTAAAAATAATCTAGTAAGATAGTCTGAGAATCCAAAATCTAAATCCCTTATAAACTATCAGAAGAAAGTCACTCAGCATTAGATATCTGATATACATCAGATTCCTATTTAAATAAACATGTAAGATTAATATTTTAGATTCCTTTTTAAGGTGGAAGAAAGCAAACCATTCACAGTACATAACTGCCAAACTCAGCACATAAAATGGTACTCTAAAAGAATTAAAAATATGTGGATGTCTTACATTTTACGCATGAGGAAACACAAATGAACAGAAAAGGCCAACGAATTTTTCAGCGGCTGGAAATGCTAAATTTAATTACTGAAGAGAAATCATGCAGTGAAGCTGGCTGCTGAGCATGATTTATAAAGAATGCAGGAAGTCATGTAAAAGTATCAAGAAATTTGCAGTATCCAATAATAAAAAACCAAGAATTCAAAAATACATGCATAATACATACAATCCTGAAAAATCTATAGCTTAAGAATACATTACAGTTTTAACCCCAAAGCAACAGTAAAATATTTAAAAAATTTTTAAACCTAGTCCCATTAATATCCTAACAAAAATTATAAATTAATATTAAATATGAAACAAAATAGGTAATACTGTTTGTCTTTAGACAGAATAACCAACTAAAATACTAAATGAATATTTAAGAATAAAACATTGAAAATAATATTTATTGGAGAATTATATTTTCTTCTTTATAACAAATCTGTGACATAAGTTTTATTTTTACTGCAACTTGTGATTTCAAATTCTAGAATTTATGTATATGCATATTTAAATATATAATATATACAAGCACACACTATATTACATATACAAGTACATAAACATGAGTAATGTTTTCTTGTATGAAAAACTCACTTTTTTATCTGTTCATCCATTGATAGAAAAAGTATTTGAATAGGTTTGTCACTTTAATTTGAATTTTCTCATTACAACTGGTATGCTCCTTCCTGGTCACACCTTTCCCAGTTGTCTACAAATCTTGATATTCTCTAAATTTATATTATTCACTCAAATTTTTTCTAACTTCATTTTCTGTTTTAATATTTGTTAACTTTTCATTGTAGAAATGTCTAAAATGAATCTAAAAATATATTCCTTTGACACTGTCTGGTATTTTTTAAACACCAGAAAATTATTATCTTCAGAAACCTGAAAAATATGTTATGCTATGTTCTGATACCTGATCCATAATACAATTTCCACATTTAATTTTCACAGAGCTAATCATGCCTTCCTGATCTTCTTGCAAAACAGACTAGAATATTAATTTATATTTTTCAAAGGGCCTGATAATCATTTCTCTGAGTTCTTTAAAATATCTTAATGGAAATTTTATTATGATTATAGATGAGAATGTTGTGGTTTATTAATAGTGCTTCTTTTTTACACATACATAACAGCCTATAAACATACGCATAGTATCAAATTAGGCCAACTAAAAATTCTCAATAAATGTAAAAGTTAGGAATTCTACAGACCATACTATCCGCTAATAAGTAACAAAATAAGAAAAGAATAACAAAATTTGAGCTAATAATAAAGGACAAATTCCTTGGAAATTAACTACAACATCAAAAAAGACTGACTATTTACAACATAAAAATGAGAACATCATGTTTAAAAAAACAAGAAGAAGAAGAAGGATGAAACCACTGTGGTTAACAGAAGAAAATTCACACGCTTACTTGGTTTAATTACTTAAAAAGAAGTGAAACTAAGCATTCAAATAAATGAAACCAAAACAAAAGAAATGCAGGAGAGAAATAATATAGTTACCAACAGTTACAAATGAATTAGAGAACAATTAACTTCTCTCCGTAGATAAATAAGTACCAAACGTGGCCCTTTGAAAAAAACAAAATGGCCAATCTATTTATTTCATGACATTAGCATGTAACAAAACCAAGATCACTTTTTAAACAGTTATAAAAATCCTTTTAAAAGTTAGAAATTATTATGTTAAAAAAAAAATACCCTAGGGCAGGAGGTGTTGGCTCAAGCCTGTAATCCTAACATTTTGGGAGGCCCAGGTGGAAGGATTGCTTGAGGCCATAAGTTCAAGACCAGCCTGGGAAACATGGAGAAACTGCATCTCTACAGAAAATACAAAAGTGGTGGCTACTCAGGAGGATGAGGTGGGAAGATCTCTTGAGCCCAGAAGGTAGAAGTTTCAGTCAGTCCAGACTGGGCCACTGCACTATTGCCTGGGTGACAGAGAACAAACAAGAAGAAAAAAAAAAAAAACTTACCCTTCTTCTGGTAGAATTTATCCACACAATGTAAGATGAGTTTTAAAAATTTGCTAATATGCAGCATTATTTTTATGGATGACATTAAGAAAACAATAAGATAATTTAATAAATGATAAAGAAAAATGTAAAATTCAATAGCTACCTAACAGAATATATACCATCAAAATGGAGAATAAAAAATTATAAACAGTAGTGCATAATACCACGGAACAGAAACAACATAAATGCCGAATAATGAAGACCTGTTATAATAAATATGGAGATATACAAAAATATACTGAATTATTATACAAAGCACAAAAAAAGTTAGAAAGTTCAGTATATGCTAACATGAAGATGTTATTTTAAGTAAAAAAAGCAAGGTACAGAACAGTATGTATATTATACATTCATCTATGTAAAATAACACAAAACATATTTGCATGACCTGTATAAAATATTTTGGGGGCAGAGGAGAACACAAGAAACTAGTAACACTGATTCCCCTAAGACAGAAAACTTTTTCCTCTAAATTCTGTTGTATATTTAGCACTATGAATTATTCTCTATCTTAAAAACAATATTTAAATTTAAAAGATTTAGATGGATGTTGGCTTCCATTTTGCAGGATGTACAAAAGTTGCAAGAAATTACTGCTCCAACACTAATAATGATAGAATGCAAAGAAACATAAATGAACTCAATTCCAGAAAGTGTCCCATCCTAAAATCTCACCTTCTTTCATCCCCAGAAGATCTATAGCTTGTATGAAAGTTAGAAATACTATGTTAAGTAAAACAAGTTAATCACCAAACACCACATATCATATAAAATCATTATTACAATGTTATCAAATCAGCAGAATAGGCACATCAATAGAGGTGGAAAGCAGATTCATGGTTGTCTAGGGGTAATCTGGGGACAAACGGGGAGTGAATAATAAATGGTCCAGGGTTTCTTTTTTGGGGTAATTAAACTGCTCTAAAATTGATTGTGGTGATGGTGGCACATCTCTAAATATACTAAAAACCAACAAATTATACACTTTAAATGTGTGAATTGTAAATTATATGAATTATATCTCATTAGATTTTTTTAAATATTGTACTGTACTTAAGAAATTTCTCTCAGCTTTGGTTGTCCTAACATTTTTTTAAACAATTAAGGAAATTTAACAACTATTTGTAATGTGTGGTCCTTCAATGGATACTTGTCAAAGGAATTAGTAGTAAAGACATTTTTAAAACAACTAGGGAAATCAGGATATTAGGTATTAGAACACATTCGTGAATTATTGTCACTTATTTTTAAAAATGATAATGATGTTGTAACTATATAGGAAAACATCCTGATATTTTAAAGATTCATACTAAAGTACTAACTGGTCAATTGTCACAAAGGCTATAATTTAAAACACTTCAGCAAGAAATAAAAATCAAGCAAATTGTTAAATTTAGATACTGGGTATTTATTATACTTTTCCTTCTACTTTTATATATTTTTATATTTTCATAATAAAAAGAAAAAAGCCCAAAAATATTCCATTAGCTTAATGACTGCATGATGGACAATAAGGAAAAAAAAATTTGTGAAACACAACATAATCCCTTGAAATAGCCCCTAACAAACATGAGAGTCATATGTGGTAAAGAAAGCTTGGCAAACCAAGTAAAGATAGTTTTGGAGAAACTGATTAAAAGTATTTAAAGAAAATCAGATCAGAGTCTTACATAATATAAATAAAAATATCTCAAATATTTTAAAGATTAAAAATTAGTCAGGCACAGTGGTTTATGTCTGCAATCCCACCACTTTGGGAGGTCAAAGTGGTAGGGTCAGATAAGCCCAAGAGTAGCATGATATATTTAAAGTGCTGAAAGAAAAACACTTTTACTCTAGAACAGTATATCCAGAAAAAATATCCTTTAAGCATAAAGGAGATTTAAAGACCTTCCTAGTCAAACAAAAGCTAAAGGATTCCATCAACATCAGACCTGTCCTAACAGAAATGCTAAAGGGAGCTCTACAATCTGAAAGACAAGGACGTTCATGAGCAAGAAGAAACTATCCGAAGATACAAATCTCACTTGTAATAGTAAGCACACAGAAAAACACAGACTAATGTAACACTGTAATTGGAGTGTATAAACATACCAAGTAGAAAGACTAGATAATGAACAAACCAATAATAACTACAGAAAGTTTTCCAGACATAGATAGTACAATAAGGTAAAAACAACAGCAAGTTTAAAACTGGGGAGATAAATTTACAGTGTAGAGTTTTCATTAGGGTCCTTTTTGTGTGTTTGTCTCTTTAAGCAATCAGTGTAAAGTGAAGTTGCCATCAGTTTTAAATAACTGTTATAAGATTGTGTTGGCAAGCCTTGTAATAATGCCAAATTGAAATAAATACAATGGGTACACAAAATATAAAAAGAAATTAAATCATACCACCAGAGAAAATCACCTTCACTAAAAGGAAGACAAGGAAGGAAAAAAGGAAGAGAAGTCCACAGAGCAACCAGAAAGCGAATAACAAAATGGCAGGAGTAAGCCTTTCCTTATCAATAATAACATTATATATAAATGGACTAAACCCTCCAATCAAAAGAAATAAAGTGGCTGAATGAATTAAAAAAACAAGACCTAATTATCTGTTGCTTATAAGAAACACACTTCACTTATGAAGATACAAATAGACTGAAGATAAAGGGATGAAAAAAGATATTCCAAGCCAGTGGAAACAAAACAGAGCAGGAGTAGCTACATTTAATCAAACAAAATAGATTTCAAGAAAAAAAACTGTAAGAAGAGACAAAGAAGGTCATTATATAGTGATAACGGGGTCAATCCAACAAGAGGATATAATGATTATAAATAAATATGCACTGTATTAGTCCATTTTCACACTGCTACAAAGAACTACCCAAGTCTAGGTAATTTATAAAGGAAAGAGATTTTGACTCACAAATCCACATTATTGGGAGGCCTCAGGAAACTTACAATCATGGTCAAATGGGAAACTGGTGCCTTCTTCACAAGTTGGCAGAAAAGAGAAGAGCAAAGGAGGAATTTCCAAACACTTATAAAACCATAAACACTCATGAGAACTCACTATTATGAGAACAACATGGAAGAAACTGCCCCCAGTGATCTAATCACTTCCCTCCCTTGACACATGGGGATTACAATTCAAGATGAGATTTCTGTGGGAACACAGAGCCAAACCATATCATGCACCCAACACTGGAGCAACCAAATATATAAGGAAAATATTATGAGAACTAAAGAGAGAGAGAGACTACAATAGAATAATAGGGACATCAAAACATACCACTTTCAGCATTGGACAGATCTCATAGACAAAAAAAAAAGAAACAGCAGACTTCATCTGCACTACAAAACAAGTGGACCTAACAAATATTTACAGAACATTTCACCCAATGGCTGCAGAATACACATTCTTCTCCTCAGCACATGGATCATTCTCAAGGACAGATCATATGTTAAGTCACAAAACAAGTCCTAAAACAATTCAAAAAACCTGAAATAGCAAGCATCTATTATGACCACAATGAAATATAACTACAAATCAATAATAAGAGAAATAATAGGCCGCACACAGTGGCTCACGCCTGTTAAATCCCAGCAGTTTGGGAGGCCCAGGCAGGCAGATCATGAAGCCAGAGGTTCTAGACCAGCCTGGCCAATATGGTGAAACCCTGTCTCTACTAAAAAAAAAATTAATAATACAAAAACTAGCCAGGCGTGGTGGCACGCACCTGTAGTCCCAGCTACTCAGGAGGCGGAGGCAGAAGAATTGCTTGAACCCAGGAGGCAGAGGTTGCAGTAAGCCGAGATCGTGCTACTGCACTCCAGCCTGGACAACAGAGTGAGACTCCATCTCAAAAAAATAAATAAATAAGAGGAATATTAAAAATTATAGAAACATATTGAAATTAAACAACATGTTCCTGAATCACCAGTGTAACAATGAAGAAGTTAAAAATGAAATTTAAAAATTTCTTCAAACAAATGATAATAAAAACACAACAAACTAAAACATATAGGATACAGCGAAAGCACTATTAAGAAGGAAATTTATGGCTGGGCGCAGTGGCTTATGCCTATAATCCCAGCACTTTGGGAGGCCGAGGCAGGCGAATAACGAGGTCAGGAGATCGAGACCATCCTGGCTAACATGTGAAACCCCATCTCTACTAAAAATACAAAAATTAGCCATGTGTGGTGGCACACACCTGCAGTCCCAGCTACTCAGAAGGCTGAGGCAGGAAAATCACTTGGAACCCAAGAGGAGGAGGCTGCAGCAGTGAGCTGAGATTGTGCCACTGCACTCCAGCCTGGAGGAAAAAGCAAGACTCCATCGGGGGGGGGGAGGTTATAGCTACAAATGCCAGCATCAAAAAAAGAAAATAAATAACCTAATAATGCATCTTAAAGAACTAAAAAAGTAAGAGCAAACTGAACTCAAAATTAGAAAAAATAATAAAGTTCAGAGCAGAAATAAATGAATTTGAAAAAGAAAACAATACAAAAGATCAATGAAAGAAAAAGTTGGCTTCTTGAAAACAAACAAAATTGACAAACTTTTAGTGAGAAGAAAAAGAAAAGATCCAAATAAATAAAATCAGATATAAAAAAAAGGAGACATTACAACTGATACTGCAGAAATTCAAAGGATCATTAGTGGCTACTATGAGCAACTATATGCCAATAGTTGGAAAATCAGAAGAAATGGATCAATTCCTAGATACATAAACTTACCAAGATTGAACCACTAAGAAATCTAAAACCTGAACAGATGAATAACAAGTGACAAGAGTGAAGCATTAATAAAAAGTCTTCCAGAAAAGAAAAGCCTGGGGTCAGATGGCTTCACTAAATTCTACCAAACATTTTAAGAACACCAATCCTATTCTAAGTACTCCAAAAAACAGACAGGAGAGAAGAATTCCACACTGATTCTACAAGATCAATATTACCAAAACCAAAAACGTAGATATATAAAAAAAGAAAACTACAGGCCAATATCACTGATGAATATTAATGCAAAAATCCTCAACAAAATACTAGCAAACTGAATTTAAAACTACATTAAAAAGATCATTAATCATGATGAAGCAGGATTTATCCCACGGATGCAAGAATGGTTCAATATATGCAAATAAATCAGTGTGATACATCATATCCACAGAATGAAGGATAAAAAAGATATGATCATTTCAATTGATGCTAAAAAGGCATCTGATAAAGTGCAACATTCCTTCATGATAAAAATCCTCAAAAAAAGAAAAAAACCTGATACAAATGGAATATACCTTAACATAATAAGCCATATATGACAGACCCACAACCAGTACCATACTGAATGTAGAAAACTGAAAGCATTTAAATTGGAAAGAAGTAAGTCAAATTATCTTTATTTGCAGATTGTATGATCTTATTTTGATAAAAACCTAGAGTCCACCAAAAAACCATTAGAACCGATAAACAAATTCAATAAAGTTGCAGTATACAAAAAATCAACATTAAAAAAATGAGTAGTGGCTGGGCACAATGGCTCATGCCTGTAATCCCACCACTTTGAGAAGATAATGAAGTGAACTGCTTGAGCCCCGGAGTTCAAGACCAGCTAGGCAACATGGTAAAACTCTGTCTCTATAAAAAATACAAAAATTAGCTGGGCATGCTGGCACATGCCTACAGTGCCAGCTACTCAGGATACTGAGGTGAGCAGACTGATTGAGCCCAGGAGTTCAAGGCTACAGTGAGCTATGACTGTGTGACTCCACCCTAGCCCACGTGACAGAGTGAGATCCTGTCTCAACCAATCAATTAATAACAGTAACATATGTATATGCCAACAGTGAACAATCTGAACATGAATTCAAAAAAGTAATTCCATTTACGATAGCCACATATAAAATTAAATACCTAGGAATAAATTTAACAAAAGAAGTGAAAGATCTCTATAATAAAAACTATAAATCACTGATAAAAGAAATTGAAGAGAATACCAAAAAACGGAGGGATATTCCATGTTTATGGATTGGAAAATCAATACTGTTAAAATATCCATACTACACAAAGCAATCTACAGATTCAATGCAATCTCTATCAAAATACTAATGATATTCTTCAAAGAAATTTTAAAAAAATCCTAAAATTTATGTGGAATCACAAAAGACTGAAAATAACCAAAGCTATCCTGAGCAAAAAGAATAAAATTGGAGGAATCAGATTATCTGACTTCAAATTATACTACTGAGTTATAGTAACCAAAACAGCATGGTATTGGCATAAAAACAGACACATAAACCAATGGAACAGAAAGAGAACCCAGAAACAAATCCACATAGCTACAGGAAATGAATTTTCAACAAAGGTGCCAAGAATATACATTGGGGGAAAGACACTCTCTTCAATAAATGGCACTGGGAAAATGAGTTATCTATATGCAGAAGAATGAACCTTGATCCCTACCTCACACCTTATGCAAAAATCAAATCAAAATGAATTAAAGACTTAAATCTAAGACTTCAAACTATGAAACTACTACAAAAAAACTGAGGAAACTCTCCAGGACATTGGTCTAGGCAAAAAAATTTCTTTAGTAATACCCCATAGTTGCAAGCAACCAAAGCAAAAAGGGATAAATGGGATCACATCAAGTTAAAAAGCTACTGCACAGCAAAGAAAACAGTCCACAAAGTGAAGAGACAACCCAGAAAATGGGAGAAAATATTTGCATTTGCAAACTGCCCATGTGACCAGGGATTAACAACCAGGATATATAAGGAAGTCAAACAACTCTACGGGGAAAAAAAAAAATCTAATAATCCAATTTAAAAATGGACAAAAGATTTGAATAGACATTTCTCAAAATAAGATGTATAAATGGCAAACAGGCATATGAAAAGGTATTCAGGCTGGGCACTGTGGCTCATGCCTGTAATTCCAGAACTTTGGGAACCCGAGGTGAGCAGATCACTTGAGGCCAGGAGTTCGAGACCAGCCTGACCAACATGGCAAAATCCCATCTCTACTAGAAATACAAAAATTAGCTGGGTGTGGTGGCACAGGCCTGTAATCCCAGCTCCTCAGGTGGCTGAGCCATGAGAATTCCTTGAACCAGGGAGGTGGAGGTGGCAGTGTGCGAAGATCACATCACTGTACTCCAGCCTGGGTGACAGAGTGAGGCTCTGTCTCGAAAGAGAGGAGGAGAGGAGAGGAGAGGGGTGGAGAGGGGAGGGGAGGGGAGAAAGAAAAGGTGTTAAAAGGCTGGGCACTGTAACTCATGCCTGTAATCCCAGCACTTTGGGAGGCTGACACAGGCAGATCACTTGAGGCACAGTGGCTCATGCCTATAATCCCAGCACTTTGGGAGGCCTAGGCAGGTGGATCACCTTAGCTGAGGAGTTCGAGACCAGCCTGACCAACATGGTGAAACCCCATCTCTACTAAAAATACAAAAATTAGCCAAGCGTAGTGGCACAGACCTGTAATCCAAACTACTTGGGTGGCTGACCCATAAAAATCGCCTGAAACAGAGCAGTGGAGGTTGCAATGAGCCAAGATCACATCACTGCACTTCAGCCAGGGTGACAGATCAAGACTCTGTCTCCAAAAACAAAAAAAAACAAAAAAAAAACAACACCACTGATCATCAGAGAAATGCAAATCAAAACTATAATGAGATATCATCTCACTCTAGTTAAAATGGCTTATATCCAAAAATCAGGTAATAACAAGTGCTGTCGAGGATGTGGAGAAACAGGAAATCTCATCACTATTGGTGGAGTGTAAATTAGTAAAAACCACTATGGAGAACAGTCTGGCGGTCCCTCAAAAACTAAAATAGAGCTACCGTATGATTCAGTAATCCCACTGGATTGCTGGAAATCAGTATATTTAAGAGACATCTGTACTCCCATGTTTGATGCAGCACTGCTTACAACAGCTAAGATTTGGACGCAATCTAAATGTCCAGCAAAAGATGAATGGATAAAGAAAATGTGGTATTTACACACAGTGGAGTACTATTCAGCCATAAAAAGGAATGAGATCCTTTCATTTGCAACAACATGGATGAAAATGGAGATCATTATGTTTAGTGAAATAAGCTATGCACAGAAAGACAAACATTGCATGTTCTTACTTATTTGTGGGATCTAAAAAATCAAAACAATTCAACTCATGGAGAGAGAGAGTAGAAGGATGGTTACCAGAGGCTAGGAAGGGTAGTAAGGGTTTCACAGGGAGGTGGAGATGATCAACAGGTATAAAAAAAAACTCAGAACAAATGAGTAAGATCTAATATTTGGGCCGGGCGCAGTGGCTCACGCCTGTAATCCCAGCACCTTGGGAGGCCAAGGCGGGCAGATAACGAGGTCAAGAGATCAAGACCATCCTGGCCAACATGGTGAAACCCCATCTCTACTAAAAATACAAAAATTAGCTAGGCATGGTGGCATGTGCCTGTAGTCCCAGCTATTCGGGAGGCTGAGGCAGGAGAACTGCTTGAACCTGGGAGGCGGAGGTTGCAGTGAGCCAAGATCGTGCCACTGCACTCTAGCCTGGCACCTGGCGACAGAGTGAGACTCTGCCTCAAAAAAAAAAAAAAATCTAATATTTGATAGCAAAATAGGAGAAAATAGTCAATAATTTAACTGTGCATTTTAAAACAACTAAAAGGGTATATCCGGATTGTTTGTAACCCAAAAAATAAATACTTGAAGAGATGGATACCCAATATTTCATGAGGTGATTATTATGCACTGCATGCCTGTACCAAAGTATCTCATGTACTACATAAATATATACACCTACAATGTATTCACAAATATTAAAAATAAAAGAATTAATAAAAAATGACATGATTTCACTGAAAAGAATTAACTAAAATGGCTTGGTGAATTCTATGTCAAAATTCATGTTTAAAAACTGAAGCCATCAACCTCTTAATTTGTTCATAATTTATTAACCTCCTATTCTTTCAGGAAATAATTTTCCTTTAAAGAAATATTTCCTTTCTTTTTCTGTAATTTTTATTTTGCTAAATTTTTATACAATACTGCAACAAATAGCCATGTGTACCCCTCTTTAAATATTATTTTTATTCCTAACATATACTCACAAAAATAGGATTACTTGGTAAATAGGCATTTGCATGTTTATGGGTGTCAATGCAATTATCTTAATAGGTATGACCATATTGCTTTCCCATAAGACCACAAATGTATATTCTGCTAGCAATACAAAAGAACAGCATTGCCCATTTCATCTCCCTTATTCCCTTCAGTAGCACATTATCATTCTCTTTACTTTCTCTCAATCTAAGAATGGAAAATTGATAGATCATAATGCCGCTAATTTACATTTTCTTGGATATTTGTATAAGTATCCTTTTCATATGTTTACTGGTCACTTTAGGTTCTTTGTCAATTTCTAATTCATATCATCTGAGTTTCTGTCTATTGGGTGTTTTTCTTATAAGAATTACAAGCACAGCCGAGCACGGTGGCTCAGGCCTGTAATCCCAGCATTTTGGGAGGCTGAGGTGAGCAGATCACTTGAGGTCAGGAGTTCAAGTCCAGCCTGGCCAACACAGTGAAATCCCCGTCTCTGTTAAAAATACAAAAATTAGCCAGGCATGCTGGCACGCACCTGTTGTCCCAGCTACTCAGGAGGCTGAGGCAGGGGAATCACTTGAATTGAGGGTGCGGTGAGCCTAGATCGCACCACTGCATTCCAGCCTGGGCAATAGGGCAAGACTCCCTCTCAAAAAAAAAAATAAATAAAAGAATCCCAAGTACAGTGATCATATTAATCATTTGTCAGTCATATATATTACGTTTTTCCAAGTTGCTGATGGTATCTTTCTGCCACTTAATGTGATATATAGTAATAGATGTCTACTTTTATATTTCTACTTTCAAAATATCCTGTATTTTGGTTACCAAATTCACACATATGCCCAAGTTCTACTTTTACAATTTTCCAACTATATTTCTAAAGTATTTACCATGTCATCTTCCTCCCTATTGCTGATTTCATCTGGAAGATTTTTAATATATGCTGTCTTTATAGTAATGCTTTAATATCTGGAGACTCAAGTACATCTTCTTGACTTTTTCACAAATTTTAGGACCTCATAAAAGCATTTATTTTCCAACATTAACTGAATATTTAAATATCCAAATATTTAAATATTCCAGTTGGAAAACTGGAAAAATATGAGTAATGTTGCCACAATAAGTAACAGCTTCCTGCCAATGTTAAATTTCTGATTTTGATAACTGTACCAGATTAAGACATGTGTTTAGGAAATTCCCACTGAAATATTTCAAGGTAGAAGGTAATCGAGGGAATCCTGACTTTAACTTACTCTCAAATTCAGAAAAACAAAGCAAAAAGAGAAAGAGAACAAATGTAGTAAAAATTTAACAATCACAAGAGCTGGGAGAATTGTGAATAGGAGGAGTTCTTGCTTTATTCTTAAAACTTTCCTGAAAGCCTCAAGTTATTTCAAACAAAAGTCTGATTCTCTCTCTCTCTTTCTCTCTCTCTCTCTCTCTCTCTCACACACACACACACACACACACACACACACACACACTCCAAAGCCTCAAGACATACTATCCATCCAGCATGGAATTAGTTTATATTTTATCATATTTTCTTTAATAAAATTTTGTAGCTTCATTCCAAACAGTATGTGTACTTATCTTGCAAAATTTGGCCCCAAAACATTGTTTCTGTCTTATCTGTGAATACACTGTATTTCTGATTTTCATTCTTAGCTGGTTACTGACTGTCAAAAGAAAACCTTTTAATTTTTTGTGTAACTATCTTATATCTAACAATCCTAATAATCTCAACAAATTCTCTTATTAACTCTCGTAGAAAAATGTTCAAGATCCATGTACACCTCAGGACACAGGAATTAGATTTTCCTATACCACAGCATCAGAAATTTGAAAGTAATCTTATTTCTTTCTTTTCTAGCATTTATATTAGCTATATCTTACACTTGTAAGAACATCAAAAAATATGTTAACAACAGTGATAGTAGGTATCACCCATTTTTCCTGATTTTAAGAGAGATGACTTTAACCATTTAAAAGGATGTTTAATAGTCTTTACCATATTTGTATTGTTTTCTTATATAAATCTTTTTCTTGAAGTTTTAATAGGACTGGCTGCTAAAAACATGATATGCTTTGTTTTCTATATTTACTGATTCTTCTTTTTTTCTATTTTTAATTTGTTGATACAACTTATTTTGCAGGTAGATATCCTAAAATAAACCATTTTATAATTCCAGTAAAAATTTTCAGTCATCATACTATATAATTCTTTATATTGATGAATAATATTATTCAAAGTTATAGTTTAAATTTTGTACTTTTATTCTTAAGTGAAACTGGTCTTCTAGAGTTTTATTTTTCTACAATAATTTTCAGATTTGCTGGTTGTATAAAATTCACTTGGAAGGTTTTTCATCTTTTCAAATGTACCAGAAAAAAATGTCAGCAACATATGAGTTTATCTGTTCTTGATATGTTAGAAGCCCTACAGTGCTTTTTAATATTCTTAAATTTCTATAGCAAATGTACTGCTTGTCAAATTGTTTAGTTCAGCTTAGGTGAATCTGGGTCATTTCTATAGCTACAAAACCATTAATTTCTTCTAGGAATTTGTATTTCTTACACATGTTCAGGCACAACTACTGAATAAGTAAAGGTCCTGGGATAGGTCTATTACTTAGTCCTCTCCTGTGAGAATTCAAGGAGAGAGGTGTATCCTCCCTCATTTTCTCAGCTACTATTATGCCCTCAAACCTTAAGGGTAGAGAAATTTCACACCTGTGTGTTCAGTTCGTCTCTAGAAACCTGGACGATCTTACCTTTGCCATACAGATTTTCATTTCTGGCTAATTAGCTCTGTTTAGCTCTGTTTTGCACAGAGAGGGCCAACTCACTCTGATAGTTTTATTGAAAAACTATCAGAGCCAAAACGCAGCTCTGATTATTAAAGTTAGGTCAGCCAAACAAGAGGCTTCTCTGACCAAGCTTCTCTGATAGCTCAACTGCAATTGAGACAAGAGGACTAAAGAAACAGTACTATCTTCCCAGAACCCCCATGACTCTCCCATAAACCTAAATTTTAATTTTTTGATAATATTAAACTTTTTCTTTCTTTGTACCTGCCATTTTACCTGGACAATTTCCCATGATTATTAAAAAACAGTAAGTTCTTCACACCTACCACATGTGTAACCTACCTCAAATTCTGCATGTCTGTGAATATCTTCTGCTCTCTGCCTGCTCAGGATAAATTCAGCTTCATTTGCCACTCTTACTAGATGATCCTTCATTGTCTGGCTAAGCAACCTGTAAGAAATGAATGTTATCAAAAAAATATACTTACTCTTCTCTTTGGACATCATATACAACAAAGTGTCATTATTTCACACTAAATGATCAAGGAATGTAACAGCAAAAGGTTATCATTCTGACAATAACAGATTAGCTTCTATCAGACTAGCCATGTAACAAAAGCAACTAAAAATGCTGGATTAAAGTTGCGTTTTAATCTTTAAAATGCATTAGAAAGTTACCAAGGCAGCCAAACTTAACTACTAATGATCACAGAGAGGAAAGCACGCAAAAGACATTCAGTGTGACTTTTTACTTTAAAGCATTTGCTATTCACAAGTGAGAAAAGAGAAGCTACACAGAGCTGTCACAAGTCTCACAAAGGTAAATAGAAAAAAACTGAGGTTTGCAGTCTTTCAAGGTGAAGAGTCCTGGTACACTACCCAAGAGTTACAGCAGGAAACAGGTGAAGCTCAGAAAACTGGAAACAGACCAGCCAGCCAGGCCTCAAAACACTGAAACAGACCTTCAGAGAACATCTGGTGACTGGTATGTAGATTAACTGACAGCCGAAAAGCTAAGCAAAGCTTTCAAGGTAAGGAGAAAAAAAATCAGAAATACCAATGCAGGAGGGCCATGGTAAAACCTCAGGTTTTCAGAGAACCTCAGGAGGGCAACACACTAGGAGAAGGAAAACAAAAAAGGGCAAATTCTCACAAGAACTAAAAAAAAAAAAAAAACCCAGCTTCCAATCAGTTCAGACCCTAAATTAATACAATCAGCTCTTAGTCTAACTGCTAATTAGAAACCAAAAGGAAGTTCTTTCTAGAGGAAGATAATATCACAGAGACTGAAATTTAACTTTGCAATTTTAAAACACAATTTTCAGCATTCAGTCACCAACTAACAGACACAAGAGACAATATCAAATGAATGAAAATTTAACAGAAACTGGCTCACATCTGGACATTAAAATAAATGTACTTAATATGTTTAGAACTAATTGCACAATAGAGAATACCAGTAAAGAATGAAAACTGTAGAAGTACTGAACAAACCAAACTAAATAAATATAAAAATAGATTTACTGGGTTACTAAGCTCATCCAAAAAAGAAAAAATTAACTGAAAGATAGGTGAATGACAACTAGACTGAAATATAGCAAGAAAAATGAATGAAAGGGGAGAGATTCAAGATGGCCAAACAGGAACAGCTCTGGAGTGCAGTTACCAGCGAGAAGAATGCAGAGAGTGAGTGATCACCACACTTCCAAACGAGTTTTTACTGCCCGCAGACCAGGAGATTCCCAGGCTGAAAAGTGCCACGAGTTCCCAGCACGGCTGTCTCGGCCGGCGGTGCAGGTCTCCGCACAAAAACTCACACAAATCGGGGCTGCCATTTCAACAGGCGCCTGGAACGCCTGGAAGACAGAGTCGCCGGTTCAACTGAACAAAAACGGGGCTGAAACAGGGAGCCAGGTGATCTGGCTCATCAAGTCCCACCCCCTACAAAGACCAGCAATCTGAAACGCTCTAGCTTGAGAGTTTCACACTAAGCACAGCTGGACCCGGAACAGTCCAGCTCAGTGGGGGACAGGGCATCAGCCACTACCGAGGCAGTCTGCCACAATGGAGGCAGTCTGCCATTACCGAGGTAGTCCGCCACTACCGAGGCAGTCCACTATTACTAAGGCAGTTCTAACTGTACCTCTGTAAACAAAACCGCAAGGAAGTTCACACAGCAGCTGGGCATAGCGCACAGCAGCTCAGCAAGGCATCTGCTGGCAGACTGTGACGACTACCACCTTGCTGGGCAGGGCACCTCTGAAAACAGACAGCAGTATGTCATGAACTTATAAATAAAGCCCCACCTTCCCAGGACAGAGCACCTAGGAAAAAAGGCTGTTAAAAGTTCCTCTGCAGCAGACTTAAACATACCTGCCCATAAGCTCTGAACAAAACAACGGAGCTCACAGCTCAGCACTTAAGCTCCTATAAGGGACAGACTGTCTCCTCAAGCAGCTCGCTCACCCCTATATATCCAAAGAGACACCTCATAAAGGTGACATCTGGTGGGTACCCTTCTGGGATGAAGATAACAGAAGAAGAAACTGGCAGCAACCCTTACTGTTCTGCAGCCGACACAGGTGATCCCCAGGCAAGAAGGGTATGGAGTGGCCCTCCAGCAGTCCTACAGCAGAGGGGCCTCACTGTTAGAAGGAAAACTAAAAAAGAAAGATGTAACTTCAACATCAACAAAAAGGACATCCACTTAGAGACCCCATCTGAAAACCACCAACTACAAAGACCACAGGTAGATAAATCCACAAAGATGGGAAGAAACCAGCGCAAAAAGGATGAAAACATCAAAAACCAAAACACCTCTCCTCCTCCAAGGGATCACAATTCCTCACCAACAAGGGAACAAAGCTAGATAAAGAATGAGTCTGAAAACGGACACAAACAGGCTTCAGAAGGCTGGTAATAACAAACTTCTCTGAGCTAAAAGAACATGTTCTAACCCAATGCAAAGAAACTAAAAACCTTGAAAAAATGTTAGACAAAATGCTAATGAGAATAAACAGCTTAGAAAAGAATATAAATGCCATGATGCAGCTGAAAAACACAAGAGAACTTTGTGAAGCATAAATAAGTTTCAATAGCTGAATCAACCGAGCAGAAGAAAGGATATCAGAAACTGAAGATCAACTCAATGAAATAAAATAAGAAGGCAAGATTAGAGAAAAAAGAGTAAAAAGAAATGAACAAAGCCTCCAAGATACATGGGATTATGAGAAAAGACCTAATCTGCGTTTGATAGGTGTACCTGAATGTGACGGAGAGAATGAATCCAAGCTGGAAAACACTCTTCAGTATACCATCCAGGAGAAACTTCCCCAACCTAGCAAGTCAGACCAACATTCAAGTCCAGGAAATACAGAGAACACCACAAAGATATTCCTCAGGATGAACAACGCCAAGGCACATAATCATCAGATTCACCAGGGTTGAAATGAAGGAAAAAATCCTAAGGGCAGCCAGAGAGAAAGTTCGGGTTACCCATGAAAGGAAGCATATCAGACTCACAGTGGATCTCTCGGCAGAAATCCTACAAGCCAAAAGAGTGTGGGGGCCAATATTCAACATCCTTAAAGAGAATAACTTTCAACCTAGAATTTCATATCCAGCCAAACTGAGCTTCATAAGCAAAGGAGAAATATAATCCTTTATGAACAAGCAACTGATGAGAGATTTCATCACCACCAGGCCTGCCTTACAAGAGCTCCTGAAAGAAACACTAAACATAGAAATGAACAACCAGCACCAGCCACTCCAAAAATGTACCAAACAATAAAGACCATCAACACAATAAAGAAACTGCATCAACTAACAGACAAAACACCCGGCTAGCATCAAAATGGCAGGATCAAATTCACACATAACAATATTAACCTTAAATGTAAATGGGCTAAATGCCCCAGTCAAAATACACAGACTGGCAAATTGGACAAAAAGCCAAAACCCATTGGCATGCTGTATCCAGGAAACTCATCTCACATGCAATGACACACACAGGCTCAAAATAAAGGGACAGAGGAAGATTGACCAAGAAAATGGAGAGCAAAAAAAAGCAGGAGTTGCAATCCTAGTCTTTGATAAAATAGATTTTAAACGAACAAAGATAAAAAGAGACAAAGAAGGGCATTACATAATGGTAAAAGGATCAATGCAACAAAAAGAGCTAATGATCCTAAATATATATGCAGCCAATACAGGAGCACCCAGATACATAAAGCAAGTTCTTAATGACCTACAAAGAGACTTAGACTCCCACACAATAAAAGTGGGAGACTTTAACACTCCACTGTCAATATTAGACAGATAAACGAGATAGAAAATTAACAAGGATATCCAGGACTTGAACTCAGATCTGGACCAAGCAAACCTAATAGACATCTACAGAACTCTCCACCACAAATCCACAGAATATACATTCTTCTCAACATCATGTTGCACCTACTCTAAAATTGACCACATAATTGGAAGTAAATCATGCCTCAGCATATGCAAAATAATGGAAATCATAACAGTCTCTCAGACCACAGTGCAATCAAATTAGAACTCAGGATTAAGAAACTAACTCAGAAATGCACAACTTCATGGAAACTGAACAACTAGCTCTTGAATGTTGACTGGATAAACAATGAAATGAAGGCAGAAATAAAGATGTTCTTCAAAACCAATGAGAATAAATACACAACTTACCAGAATCTCTGAGACACACTGAAAGCAGTGTCTAGAGGAAAATTTATAGCAATATATTCCAACATGAGAAGCAAGGGAAGATCTAAAATAGACACCCTATCATCTAAATTGAATGAGCTAGAGGAGCAAGATTAAAAAAACTCAAAAGCTAGCAGAAGATAAGAAATAACTAAGATCAGAGCAGAACTGAAGAAGACAGAGACACAAAAAACCCTTCAAAGAAATCAATAAATCCAGGAGCTGGTTTTTTGAAAAGATCAACAAAATAGACCACTAGCCAGATTAATAAAAAAGAAAAGAGAAAAGAATCAAATAGATGCAATAAAGAATAATAAAGGGGATATCACCATAGATTCCATAGAAACACAAACTACCATCAGAGAGTACTACAAACAACTCTATGCACATAAACCAGTAAACCTGGAAAAAATTGAGAAATTTCTGGACACTTGCACTCTCCCAAGCCTAAACCAGGAAGAAGTTGAAACCCTGAACACACCAATAACAAGGGCTGAAGTTGAGGCAGCAATTAGTAGCCTACCAACCAAAAAAAGTCCAGGTCCAGATGGGTTCACAATCAAATTCTACCAGATGTACAAAGAGGAGCTGGTACCATTCCTTCTGAAACTATTCCAAACAATACAAAAAGAGGGAATCCTGACCAAATCATTTTATGAGACCATCATCATCCTGATACCAAAACCCGGCAGAGACAACAAAAAAGGAAAACTTCTGGCCAATACCCATGATAAAACAGATGCAAAAATATTCAATAAAATACTGGCAAACCGAATACAACAGCACATCACAAAGCGTATCCATCACCATCAAGTAGGCTTCAGCCCGGGGATGCAAGGCTGGTTCATCACATACAAGTCTATAAATGTAATCCACCAGATAAACAGAACCAAAGATAAAAACCACATGATCATCTCAATAGATGCAGAGAAGGCCTTTGACAAATTTCAACAGGCCTTTATGCTAAAAACTCTCAATGAACTAGGTACTGATGGAACATATCTCAAAATAATAACAGCTATTTATGACAAACCCACAACCAATATCATACTCAATGGGCAAAAACTGGAAGCATTCCCTTCAAGTCCAGGAAATACAGAGAATACCACAAAGATATCCCTCAAGAAGTGCAACCCCAAGGCACATAATCGTCAGATTCACCAGGGTTGAAATGAAGGAGAAAATGCTAAGGGCAGCCAGAGAGAACGGTCGGGTTACCCACAAAGGGAAGCCCATCAGACTCACAGCAGATCTCTCAGCAGAAACCCTACAAGCCAGAAGAGAGTGGGGGCCAACAT
>CAUYLG010025829.1:0-158395 GCA_963573385.1 Cacajao melanocephalus | reverse complement strand
TGTTAAACACAATTATTGGCATAATAGAGGTTTTTAATACCCATTTTTAGACTGCATTCTAGCCTGGGCAGTAGAACAAGAATTCTGTTCTCTCTCCCTCTTTTTCTTCCTCTTTCTTTCTCTCATACATTCTTTTTTTTTTCTTTCTTTCACTCTCACTTTCTTTCCTCTCTTTTCCTTTCTTTCAAAAAATAAAAAAAAAAAAAATGGGAAAAGGAAAACTAGAAGAAAACCTAGGCAATACCATTCAAGACATAGGCATGGGCAAAGACTTCATGACTAAAACACCAAAAGCAATGACAATGAAAGCCAAAATTGACAAATGGGATCTAATTAAATGAAAGAGCTTCTGTGCAATAAAGGAAATTATCATCAGAATGAACAGGCAAACTACAGAATGGGAGAAAATTTTGCAATCTTCCCATCTGACAAAGTGCTAATATCCAGAATCTACAAGGGACTTAAACAAATTTACAAGAAAAACACACACAAAAATATCCCATCAAAGAGTGGGCAAAGGATATGAACAGACACTTCTCAAAAGAAGTCATTTATGTGGCCAATAAACATGTGAAAAAAAACTCATCATTACTGGTCATTAGAGAAATGCAAATCAAAACCACAATGAGATACCATCTTATGACAGTTGGAATGGCAATCATTAAAAAGTCAGGAAACCACAGATGCTGGAGAGTATGTGGAAAAATAGGAATGCTTTTACACTGTTGGTGGGAGTGTAAATTACTTCAACCATTCTGGAAGACAGTGTGGAGATTCCTCAAGTATCTAAAACCAGAAATACCATTTGACCCAACAATCCCATTACTGGGTATATACCCAAAGGATTATAAATCATTCTACTATGAAGACAAATGCACTCATATATTCATAATAGCAAAGACTTGGAACCAACCCAAATGCCTATCAATGATAGACTGGATAAAGAAACTGTGGCACATATACACCATGGAATACTATGCAGCCATAAAAAGGGATGAGTTCATTCATGTCTTTTTCAGGGACATGGATTAAGCTGGAAACCATCATTCTCAGCAAACTAACACAGGAACAGAAAAACAAACACCACATGTTCTCACTTATAAGTGGGAGTTGAACAATGAGAACTCATGGACACAGGGAGGGAAATATCACACACCGGTGCTTGTTAGGAGGTGAGGGGCTAGGGGAGGGATAGCATTAGGAGAAATACCTAATGTAGATGATGGGTTGATAGGTGCAACAAACAACCACGGCATGTATATACCTATGTAACAAACCTGCACATTCTGCACATGTATCCCAGAACTTAAAGTATAATAATAATAATAAAGATCAACTCTGCTGCGACTGGAAAACTAGGTTATTGTCCCAGGTAACAATGGCTTGAAGAGAGCTGCCTGGCAGACAGCTTTTAACAACACTAACCTCTCAATGGAAATCATCACACACTTTCATTATCCTTATTCTTAGGCAAATTTACTTATTCAACAATAATCTTAACTTCATAACTCTAATGCCTCATTCTTTACTTCCTATAAAAATAAAATCCGTATATGCCTTTGACATAGTTCCAGGCATCCTACCTGATTAAAGAGTGGCCTCATTTTAAACCCAATCTCCTTTTTAAAAAGTTTAATCTGAGTAGGCACTAACTCCAGGATACAAAAATAATTTGCCAACTGAGTTAGTTAGCAAGAAATAATATGAATATTTATCTGTTTTTCCTGATTTAAAATAGATAAACAAGCAAACGTATCTCCTCAGTGAAAGCCATCCAAAGGTAATTTCAAAACTCTTCAAATTATAAAGGGAAGAAACAGCCAAGGGAATGAATTTTCAAACTCAGTTCCAGTACATATTAGAATTTCATGACATCATGACAATGATTTTCTGAATAGTTCCAGAAGTTTTGGCAATTTAAAAAATGATAAATTGTACTTCATCAGTATTAAAAACTTTCGTGCATCAAAAGACACTATCAAGAGAGTGAAAAAAACAACCCACACAATGGGACAAAATATTTGCAAATCATATATCTGACAATGGATTAATTTCCGGAATATATATAGCTCAACAACAAAACAAATCCAAACAACCCAATTAAAAAAAATCAACAGCATACTTGAATATCCATGTCTCCAAAGAAGATATACAAAGGGGCAATAGGCATATGAAAAGACGGGCAACATCATTAGTCATTAGGAAAGTGCAAATCAAAACCACAGTGAATACCACTTCACATCCAATAGGGTAGCTATTATTTCTTAAAAAGGAAAATAATAACAAGTATTGATAAAGATGTGGAGAAATTGGAAAACACATACTGCTGATGGGAATGTAAAATAGTTCAGATACTGTGAAAAACAGTTTGGTGGTTCTCTAAAAAGTTGAACATGTAATTACTGTATAATCCAGCAATTTCACTTCTGAGTATAAATCCAGTTGAATTGAAAGCAGGAATGCAAACAGGTACTTGCACACTAATGTTCACAGCAGTATTATTTACAATAACTACAGTAAACAAATAATAAAAATAGCCCAAATGTTCATCAATTGATGAATGGATAAATAAAAAGTGGTATATACATACAATGGATGATTATTCAGCCTTAAAAAAGAGTAAAATTTAGATACCGTGCTACAACATAGATGAGCCTTGAAATAAGCCAGATGCAAAAGGACAAATATTGTATTCCACTTAAATGAGAAAACCTCAACAGCTGGGCCCAGCAGCTTCTTGTGACCAGAGCAGGCCCTGTGAGTGCTCACAGTGATTGCGTGTTCTAGGAGTTAACACCGTCACCACCTTGGTAGAGAACAAAAAAGCTCAGCTGGTAGTGATTGCACATGACATACATCCCATCGCACTGGTTGTCTTACCTGCCCTGGGTCATAAAATAGGAATCCCTTACTACATTATCAAGGGGAAGGCAAGACTGGGACATGTAGTCCACAGGAAGACCTGCACTGCTGTCGCCTTCACACAGGTTAACTCGGAAGACAAAGGCGCTTTGGCTAAGCTGATGGAAGCTGTCATGACCAACTATAACAACAGATATGATGAGATCTGCTGTAACTGGGGAGGCAATGTCCTGGGTCCCAAGTCCATGGCTTGCATCGCCACGCTTGAAAAGGCAAAGGCTAAAGAAGTTGCCACTAAACTGGGTTAAATGTACACTGTTAAGTTTTCTGTACATAAAAATAATTAAAATAATACAAATTTTCCTTAAAAAAAAGAGAGAAAACCAGAATAGGCACATTTGAAGGCTTATAATGGCTGGAGCGATAGGAAGTTACTGTTTAACTGGTACAGAGTTTCTGTTGTGGAAATGGATGGTGGTGACATTTATACAAACTTGTGGATGTACTTAATGCCACTGAGTTATATACTTAAAAACAGTTAAAATTGTAACTTGTATTATGTGTTTATGTTACCACCATAAAAAGATACCAGTTAAAATAAAAACAAAAATTATAAACTACGAAGAGTAAATCTGAGAAAAGATGAAAAAATTATCAAATCAGTTGAAGATTTATAAATAATAGCTATATAGAAAGATATACCATATCCATGATTAGAGAGAGTCAGTGCTATAAAAATATTATTCACAAATTAATCTGGAGATTCAATGTAAATCCAATTAAAACTGAAACATGATTTTTTGTTGTTTGTTTTGTTTTTCTTCTGAAACTAGACAAGTTGATTCTGAAACATAAATAGGAAAGTAAATGGTCAAGAACAGCCAAAGCTCAAACTGAAGAAGACATAGACAGAAGACTGAAGCTAGACATTATGATTTATTATTAGGCCATAGCAATTCAGACTGTAGGGCTCAAACAAGGATGGACATTATGCTAATAGCTAGTGGGATGTCATTGGTATGATGACTATTGATACAGCTCACTCCCTTACTTCATCTCCTTCAGGTCTCATCTCAAATGCCATCTTAGTAGTGAGCAGTAAGTAATATGTAAAATAACAATGTCTGCTCCTCCCACCCACAGTACTGTCCTTATTCCCCTTCTCCATTTTAGTTTCTCCATAGCAATTTAAAACCCTTGAAAATACTCTATATTTTACTTCTATATCTCTTTATCATATCTTACTATAGTATAAACTATACAAAGGCAGGAATTTCTTGTTATTCACTGCTGTGTCCTCAGGGTTTAGAACACTAACTGACAAATACAAGTGTTCATTTTTTAAAGTAAATGAATACAACAGTTTAGAATACTCAGAAACAGACCCACTCATATAAGGATGTCAATTATATGGCCAAGCTTGCATTACAAGTCAGAGGGGAAAGGATGAATTATTCAAGAAAGTCACTTTTTTCTTTACCCAGTTTTCAGTTTCTCTTTATTCCTAAATTTGCCTAACATTGAAAGAACTCAATTTCTACAAATAAGATTTATTTGACTTTTTCACCCTATAGATTGTTCCCTTAGTATCAAAAAGACACAAAGTTGCAGGACAAAGTGAGACAGTTAGCTATCCATATAGATTTTTTTAAAAACTATTCCTTACATCATACCTAGAAATTGATTTCAAGTGGATTAAACACTTAGAGGTGAAAATGAAAATTTTAGATATAGAAAAAAATAATTTTTCAAACTTCCAGATAGGGAAGAACTTCTTAAGCAAGGCAAAAAAATACACATTATAAAGAAACTGATGGATAATAATGTAATTTGGATGTGTGTTCCCTCTAAATCTCATGTTGAAATGTGTTTCTCAATGTTGGGGGTGGGGCCTGTTGGGAAGTAACTGGATCAGGGGGTGGTTTAACACCCTTGGTGCTCCATGAGTTTTCACTCAGCTAGATCACATGATATCTGATTGTTTAAAAGTCTAGGACCTCCTCTAACCTCACTCTTGCTCCTGCTCTCGCCATATGACATGCTGCCTCCGCTTTTGCCTTATGCCATGACTGTAAATTTCCTGAGGCCTCACCAGAAGCAGATGCCAGCACCATGCTTCCCATAAAGCCTGCAGAATTATAAGCCAATTAAATCTCTTCTTAATAAATTACTCAGTTTCAAGTATTCTGTATAGCAATGTAAGAATAGTCTAATACAGATAATTTTTACTACATTAAAATGAAGAGCATCTATTTATTAAGTGTACCATTATAAAAAAAGGAAAAATACAAGTTACAAACTGGCAAAAGTATTTATAGGAGCATAACCAATGGAGGATTAGAATCCAGAATATTTAAAGAAAACTTATCAGTCAATAGGAAAAGATGAATAATGTAGTAGGAAAGTGGGCAAAAACATAAATAAGTAAACTTGTTAGAAATCAAAGATACGCAAATTAGAACCACAGTGAAATACTGATTTTTTACTCTTCTGTTTGGCCACAATTTTTCAAAGTTGGAAAATTTCACGTCTTGGCTGGGTTGGAGCAATAGAGCTCTTATCCATTGCTTGTGGGTGGGTAATTGGTATAACTACTTTGGAAAAATACCCTCTGGCTCAGCAAATTTATTCTTAGGTATTCAGCTTAGAAAACCTGTTACACATTTACATCTGGAGTCAAGTCCAAGAATGTTAGAGAAGTGTTACCCACAACAACAAAATACTAGAAACAACTCAAATATGTACATTAACTACAGAATGGATAAATGAATGCTACTAGTCATACAATAGAAAACTCCATAACAGTGCAAAAGGATGACTCATACAGCATTCTTCAACATGAAAGAACCTGGAAACATAATGCTGTGTGAAGGAAGCAAATCACAAAAGAGAGCATATGAATCTACTTATATAAAATTCAAATCTAGGCAAATTTAAAGTCATTTCTTTAGAGATTTAGTAAAGTGATCAAGAAAAGCAATGAACTGTTAAAAGAGAAACTGTATAAATGGACACAACAGTTGGTACAGTTGTTTCCCCTAGCTGAGAAAAGTAGTACGGCCATCAAGACAAACTTTTATGTACATATTTTGCCAAAAGTGGACATTCTTGTCACTTGGGGATTTTTTTAAAAAGAAAAGGAAAAATAAAAATCTTAAATTATCTTTCCTTGGCAAAATTTTTTCATGACATGTCAATCAAATAAACAACAACAAAAGACATAAATTATATGTGGTTTAATGTCTGAGTTTTTGTGAGACATCTTTCACAATGTGGCATACACCACATTCTTCACAATTAAATCTTCCAAACAGCATAGAAGTTACTGTTCCTGCCTGGTGGAGGAGCTCAATTAACTCCTGGTCCTGGTGTTCAGAGTCTAAAATGACTTTGCTCCCCGTCAAAGTTGTAATTGTGTAACAATTGCCTATAAAGGAAATTTATATAATCATGACTGGCTAGCAGGAAATTCGGCAGATAAGTGGTCAGACCATTACATGGCAGCCTTAATGGACCAGCAGCTCAGTCTGTCTCCGCCTGTCCCAAATCCCTGTTTTGCTCTACAGAGTCTGGATTTTGTCATAGGATAATTTTAATATCATCATCATAGTTTAATTATTCTTAAGTATTAGAAATGTTAAAATAATTAGTTAAAACACCTTAGCAAGGAAATAAAAACTTCTATAAAACCTGACGTGAATTTATAAACTTTTATTGGCTAAAAGGTGCTAAATAACTGGAGCAAAGAACTTTCAAACAGCAGCAACGACCAAAAACACTTTAAAAAATGTATTAGAAATAATAAATCTGTAACCACGGAACAAATTTATGGTCACTATTTCCTGTAGAAGGATATGTTTTTCCCCCTCACTTTATTTGAAAAGGGAAAATTTTTAGTCCACAAATGCATTAGAGTCACTGTTAAAGCTTCATAAAACACAGGGAGAACAATTTTCATATCTTTAAGTCATATAAAATTTCACTGAGTAGTTTCTATTGAGATGCACGTTAATACAAACATAAATCATATTACATCCTACTATATCATCCCCCAGGTTAAAAATCTATCTCAGTATACACTTATTATATACAGGTTTGGGGAATTAAAATTCCTATTTTGGATGTTCACAGGAGACTTTTTTTTATTATTATACTTTAAGTTCTGGGGTACATGTGCAGATTATGCAGGATTGTTACATAGGTAAACACATGCCATGGTGGTCTGCTTCATCCATCCCCCAGTCATCTACATTAGGTATTGGGGAGGGAGAACATTAGGAGAAATACCTAATGGACAGGAGACTTTTAAAAGGCTTTTGGAAAAGAGTATTTTACAATGGAGTGAACTCCTAAAGTGGTAATGCTGGGCAAGGTGGTTTATACCCGTAATCCCAGCACTTTGGGAGGTCGGGTGGATCACCTGTGGTCAAAAGTTCAAGACCCGCCTGGCCAACATGGTAAAACCCCATCTCTACTAAAAATATAAAAAATTAGCCAGGTGTGGTGGCATGTGCCTGTAATTCCAGCTACTTAGGAGGCTGAGGCAGGAGAATTAGTTTAACCCAGGAAGCGGAGGTTGCAGTGAGCCGAGGTTGTGCCATTGCACTCTAGCCTGAGCAACAAGAGTGAGAGTCTGTCTCAAAATACACACACACACACACACACACACACACACACACACACACACGATACTAAATTCTGTATGTGAGTTTCAATTATCTGATTTTCCTTCGGGATTTTTTTTTCTTTTTACCTCTTACCTCTGCAATCCTCTGCCCTACTCACAGACCAGCATTCTGGAGAGAGAGGGTTTTGAAACAGTTAGAAGAAATTGATTAGAGAGCAAGTGTGTAGTTTTTACATAAGCATTCATTGGCCAATTAACATGCCTTCTACCCACTCACTAAACAATCTTGGGCATGTTAATTCTCCATCGTGACTCTCTCTGGTTCTTTAAAAGATGAGAATAACAACACTGACTTGTTTTGAAGAGGAAACAGCTAACATAGCCATAAAGATTATAGTTAATCTGCGAGCCTGTGGAAGGCTAATCTCTATTATCAGTTAGTGTGCAATATTCACCTGGTTGCTTCCTTTGGGGAAAACTTATGGAAACAAAATAGTACCCATTAAGAAATACAGGTTTTTCCCTTTCACAGTTGCCAAGGTTTGTTTATTTTGGGGGTTGTTCATTATATTTTTTTTCCCCTTTTCTAATTGTTTAAGGTGTTTCGGAAATAAGATCATTATCCTCGTGGGTATCTGCTGGGTAGAGGACTCTTGAAGGTCAAGAATTTTGCATGATTCGTCAGAGGAAATAATGAGGCAGTTAAGTAAATTTAAAGTCCAGACTCAGATTCTTTGTGGAAAAAAAAATGGTTACTGAATTCTTTTTTAAAAAATCAGTTAAAAGAGAATATTTTTGGAAAATTATTACTAACTTTAAGGTTGGACACTTTTTAAAGGCATCATTACAAAGTTATACAAATATATCAAAAATTATGATTATTATAAATATCATATCCAGTTTTGATAAAAATAAGACATAAAATGAGAATGTTTCCCTTTCCCTACAGGTTTGACTGATCATGGTAATTAATTTTAACATCTGTTAAGATCACTTGCTTAGTAAAATAATAAATTATCAAATAGCAGGGCCATAAAAGAAAAGTGACAATTGCGTGTACATTGTGCGCCATATGGCCCAATTCAGTACCAATACAGGGAACACCACAGGCTGGTAAACAGTAGAGATAATATGGCCTGTGTTAACAAGAGTAGATTTCTATCAAGCAGTGATATACAGTCATATGATAAATTTTGTCCTCACAAAGATAAGGCTATTATCATTGGCTATTTATTACAAAGGAAAGAAATCTTTTCATATTAAACTCATGATGGATTTTAATCATTTGGCTAATGTTAGTAAATGATTATGCCTCAAGCCATTATGATAATAATCATTATTAGCAAGAGTCTGTTTTCACAATGCTTCAAATGCTTAAAATTAATCCAGAAGTCAAGAGTCATTAAATCATTTCACCTGCAGCAGAATTTAAAAGATGCACATATTTCACATAACTGCAATATAAAAACAAAACCTATGAAGGCAGTGGAAAAATACACAAGAAAATCAAGCTATTAACTACAGTGCCACCAAGCGACCAACCTCAAAATTCCACGTATAATCAAAAGAGCAAATATACTAAGGAAAATAGTTACATGCAGAAAAGAGACCACAGCAAGAACCTCAGACGTATGCTGATTATGGACCTCAATGAATCTCAGAACTCTAAGAGGTCAACTTTTAACTATTAGAATTAACTATGTTCATCTAGGAAACTTCAGGGATCATCAGTGGATTGCCAGAGAGCTTGCAAGTTGCTGAGTTTGAAACCCAGATGGAGATAAGTCCTTTAAAACAGTAGCTACATTTTCAAATGTAAGAAAACAAGGTATGTTTGAGTGATATGAAAGGGGTGACCATTCCACACGAAATGGTGTGGTCTTCAAACACAAAGAATAAAGTGTGAACAAAAGAGAAAATTATAATAGAAAACGTTTAATCATGTTCCCCAGAATCTTTTCTAGGTGTCAGGTTTAAAGTATATAGAATGTTGGAATCAGACTAGATGATTTCTAAAGTCACTTACCAGGCCAGAAATTCTGTGGCAAAGATCATTCAAGTCATGTGGCTCCAAAAATTTTATGTGAAACGTGCACATATGTGTTGTACCGGATGAGATTGTACTCTAACAGCTGAGTTGATAACACATCTCAATTGAAGTAAAACACTAACGAAAAATAGAAAAAAAAATTAATCTTATAAATCCAGACAAAAGTAATTTGAAAATAACTCTTACCAGTAATGTTTGAATCATTTATTTATTCATTTACTCATCAAGTATATCTTGAGTTCTAACTATGTGCCAGGCATATGGGCTAAGTTCTAGTGATAACAACATACCATAGGAACTATTTTCCAAGATGGGAAGATTTCATTAATAAAAAGAACTTAGAACTAATCACATGAGGCTAAAGAAATATTGGTTGAAAAAGGATAAGAAGTTAGACTGGTTTCCAAGGTATATGTAGATTCATTATAGACTATGGAGGAAAATATCTGACCCCACCCTTATGAGCTGTCCCTGGAAATGCTGTTTTCATACTTAGGTCAAGCATCATAAAACCGGCAACCAACCAACCAACACAAATGACTAAGGGAGTGACAAGTATGAATGACTAATGGGAGAAACTTAGGAGCTAAATATAAACCATTTTACTGTACAGATTGACCAAACCAGGTCTAAAAATAGAAAACTAATGAGGGGTTGATATTGTTTTCCAGTGCACAAGGAGATAACCATGGGAGTGAGCAGTAAGATAGAGTTTGGAAGAGGAAACTTCAGATAATTTCAGAAAAAATACTTCCTGTCAGAGAAAAATCATCCCATTGATACAATCACTAGCGAGAAATATTAGAAATTCCATTTGTCGATAGGTTGGGAACCCACTAACTGAAGCTCTGGGGCATGTGTTGTTCTTATCCCAGGAGTAGAATGGGTGGCTGGTGCCTCTCAGTCTCTGATTTACACTCTGTAAATGCTCAGGGCAGGAGCGGAAAATCATCAAGGAAAAGCAAGTGCATTCTCTGTGGAATACGGAAGTGGATCATGTTGTGTTTCAAAGTTACAAACTATTCAATTAAGTCATTTCCCCCTTCGCTTGTTGCTTCCCTCCTATTGGTTTCAATCAAGGAGCTAAATAGGCCCAACAGTCTACTTTCTTGAGGAGGGAACTGGAGTCCAGTCCTTACGCCACCAACTAAAAGAATATGAGAAATGTTGTTGTTGTTTTTCTAAAGAATGTGCACACTTGCCATGCAAACAGCTCAAATTTCTGGTTCTCTTTCTCCTGTCCTGAAATAAACAAACATGCAAAAATGTCACCTGGGCAAGGTGAGTTAGGCCAAGAGTGTTCAGTGTGTCTGATCGCTGCGGACTTGTCTACACCCTCACAGTCCATTACAAGGACCTCTGGGAAAAAAGAACATGTCCTGATTTTGTTGGACAGGTGCAACACTCGGTCAGCTCATACATGGCTCGAGTCTGACCATGCCAGAGAGGGCCAGGCATTAATTATCTTCTCTTGTATTTTTAAAGTGCAGGAAACAAAAAACAACTACCTTTTGGGTTCTGTGACTAGGCACCACTGCTCAGCTTCTATCCCCAGCTTGGAGGTTGGAGCTCAGTGGTGTTCTCATAACTTCTGCCTAGTGGTTTGGACCTTATCTCTTTGCATTAACTATAGGACTTCTGATTGTTTTCATTCATATATTTTCATTTCAAAAGGGCAAATATACGAAGGAAAATAGCTGCCATATTTCTAGACTGACAACTGGCTGCACCTTTGTTTGTTTGTTTCCCAATATAGTTTTCTCCCTCTCTTAGATCTAGGCTAAGAACCTGATGTTGATTCACAAATCTTTGTAGTAATCTTTGCTTTGATCTGTGAGGAAATCTTTAAAAATTGATTAAATGTTTCAGGATGCATCTTCTCAGCTATGCTAGTACAGAAACTTCTTCATTTCCAGACCTGTGCCTGTTTGTCATGTAAAAACAAATTATTTTTTTGTCATTCCAGGTATAATTGAACAATTACAATAACAGTCATATCTCTGCTAATGTAATAGATTATAGTTTAAGTTGTCTTTTAAGCTGTAAGTTATTACTAGTCACTTTTATAGGTAGTTTTTTTTTTTAACGACTTGTGTCTTTTTGTGTATGTGCAAAGAATCAAGGTAGTCGAATTTGTTTTATTTTAATATGAGTGGTTAGAAATACAGGTTCTAGAATAATCATACAACTGATATATCCAATTAGTTTACCAAAGCATTATCCATCACAGCTTATTATATGCACTCTATAATTTTCTTGCATAAGTAAATTATTGTTATTTCTTTTACGTGTAGCTGGCATTCACATTTTTCCTTGATCTATAATTTAGAAATGTTGATAGCAGACAGGTAAATAGACAGTCTTTCTTGATGAGTTATATTTAAAGTGTCAAACACTTACTTAATGTTAGGAAATAGATGGTCTTAAAATACACCTATGCATATACTGCAAATGGACCCACATGACTTCAGTAGCTGAAAGTAATTATAGTAGAAAATTTCAATTCTGCCCTATGGAAGAGTACAAATACTAAAGCTCCAACACTTGTAAGAAATATGCCACAATTTGCAAAAATTTTTGATTTACAGAAATATCCATTTATTCTCACACTTGTTCTCAGCTGTTTTGAGAGAACAAGATGACACGGACAGCATCAGTTAGCATCATTACCCGAATTCTCCTTGGTAATTGGCTTTAATTGTCAGAGCATAAGGCTAGGGAATGGAAGATATACTATATGACTTCTCTGTTCACATATCTCCCTCCTTTCCACCCTTCCCCACCTTTAATTTGTGAGATGTACTTCCCAGTCATGTGGGTTTTAGAATTCTATCTAGTCAAGGAATTTACACCCAAGGCATAGACCACAGATCAGAAGTAATCCTAATCATTTGAAATGGCATGGAACCAAAAAGAAGAACTCTAACATCTACATTATCATGCTATTATTTCTATAAAACAAATAATTCTTAGAAATCAAAAAAATTCTTAGAAATTCTTAGGATTTGATGTTTATCAAATCATAAACATTAGATTCTAAATCTGAATCTTAGAGTCTTAGGCACTTTTGGAATTAGGATTAAATTATACATAGTTTTGTTAAGAATAATGGGTTAGATCACATGAAATTCCCATTTTTTAACTGACAAATAATTGTGTATATTTATGTAGTGTGCAATGTGATGGTTTGATATATGTACACAGTATAGAAAGATTCAATCAAGCTAGTTAACACATCCATCACCTGACATCATTTTTTTGTGAACATTCAATGTTTTGTGAACATTTTGAGAACATTCAAAATCTATTTTTCTAGTGATTTTGAAATCTACATTACTATTGACTGTATTAGTCCATCCTTGTTTTACTATGAAGAAATATATGAGACTGGGTAATTTATAAAGAAAAGAAGTTTAATTGGGCTTATGGTTCCGTGGGCTGTATAGGAAGCATGGCAGCATCTGCTTCTGGCGAGGCAGAAGTAGGGAACTTTCAGTCACAGCAGAAGGCAAAGGATGAGTGAGACATCTTACAAGGCTAGAGCAGGAGGAAGAGAAAGAGGGGAGAGGTGCTATTTAGTGAGCAGCGGGGAGTATATGAGAAGGAGTGGTATTGGGACATGCTTTGTGTGCACTCCCAGATGCCAGTGGGGACAAAGGGAAGCCATTTCTGATCCTACCTCACAGTGGACCTCATGGAAGTTGGCCACCTAACTCAGGTGGTGGTCACAAAGAGAAGCTCCCGACTGAGATTAGTGGTATAATCTCAAGTAGGGATGAACCCCTTTGGCTGTGGGCAGAAAGTGTGCTGTAGCCACAGGTGTAGAAGCTGGATGCCCCTGCTTGGGAAGCAGACTGGGAGAGGCATGACCTGAAAACTGTGGTTTCTTTCTCAAAGAGGAAGGTTTATGGCCTAGGGCAGTTTGGGGTTCTGAGTACAGGCTGCCTGGAACCTAGCTAGCTGCTGCTAGTGGAACACTATGGGTGCGAGACTTGCCTTGCTAAGTGCATGGAACCTGTGTGGGGCTTACTGCCACCTGCTACTCCCCACTACCTGTGTGGATTCTTCTATGCAGCTGTACTTCTCCCTGAAATACCACCCCAGAAGCCAGAGAACCTCCCTCTGATCCCCACTGGGGCTATTACTTGTGCTCACACATGAGAAGCCAGAGCATGGGCTTGCCTGACCCTGCCCCCACCTGGCTTTGCCCCTCCACCTGTCTGGTAGCTTAACACAAAGAACAGGGACTTATGGGAGCTCTATGGCTCTGCCCATTGCCTGAGACACTAGAATATCTCCCCTGAGTAACATAAAGCAAGCACAAATTCCACTGCTGCCACCATAGCTGATGCTCTTTTGCAAGCACCACCTCCTTGCTGAACGCCAACTGACACAATCCATTATAGCATCTCCTGGTAGAAAAACACAGCACCAAGGAATAAGAAAACTTATGAGTGACCTCAGCTATCACCATTGCCTGTAACATCCTGGCTAACCAGGAGGTTTTGAGTGTGCTCATGTGACCAGTTTATTACTACTACAATGGGCATTTGAGAAAGCCAACACAAGTAAGGCTATTTATAACCAAGAAAATCTCTCAGAATATGTTATTCCCCTGCCACCTCCATCAGAGCTGGTGCTGGTACCTGTGGCTGGTCAGGTCACATCACTGGATCCCTTTCAGACATTCCCCAGCACCAGCCTGGAGTGTGGCAGCCCCGTTGGGTTGCTAGACCCAGAGAAGCAGCAGGATTCATAGTAGTCTGGCCCTGAAGGACTCCTACTCCTAGAGGAAGGGGGAGTGCTCCACATCAAGAGGGCAGGAATTCTGATATTCCATGTAGAGAGGGACAAAAGAATCCAGATGGTAAACCTTACGTCACAGAAATATCTGCCTGTGAGAAGTGTCTTTCAAAAGAGCTAGATGCAGCGCTGGGCTCAGTAGGGAAAGTCTGCTACTCTAACCCAATAGTCAGACAACTCTGGTGCTCATAAAGGGTCTTGGAGAAGGGGACTTCTCCCCCTTGCCCACAACTGCAGACACAGCTAGGGCTTCTCCCATGGGAGCTCAGTATGAGTGCACCTGTAGATAGCCTTTGTGGTACATTTCAGGGTTACTACATTCACACAGGAGGAGTGCCCTCTGGGTTCAGGCTTGCACAAGGGGTAAAGTCACAATCTGACTCTACAAGGAATATCAGAATTCCTGCAAATGAAAAGAGATGCCTGTCTGATCTGAATACCTAGAACACTCAGTCAGAGTGTGACTGGAAGGAAGTCACATTTCTATTGGCCCTGTAGGGAACCTGGGGTGGCTCCCTCCCTTCTCCCTGAAAAGACCCCAGTGTGTTTCCCTTCAAGCTCCCCAGCCACCACTGTCAATGCTAGGACCTCTGCCCACCATTGGATATTGCATTTGCTAGCTGGTTTAGCTACAGCTGGCTTTTACTCATGGATATCTCCTACTGGCCTGAAACCTGAACTGCTCAAATCAATGAATAAAATACTGGGGAAAAAATAAATTTAAAAGTACACCACTGGAGAATGAGATAAGCATCATGAGACCTCTGCCATTCTAACCCCACAGTAGACAGTTAAACTGCTTACACACCCAGCACATTGTTAATACAACCAGCATCTGAGAAAGCCATCATACAAAGACTCCCTATTATCAAGGAAATCACAGAAAGCCTTCACCACTGAAAGCACTCAGAGCCAAATTAGGTTACAATAAACTATAAACATTAAAGTCACATCCTTGAGGGGAAAAAAAGAAAAAAAAACACAGTTAAAAACTAAATTCAAATATAATTAGAAGAAATATTCTACTCAAATGAGAAAGAACTAGAAAACTAATACTGGCAATATGATAAAACAGAGTTCTATAACACTCACAAAAGATCACACTAGTTCTCCAGCAATGGATCCAAATCGAGATGAAATCTTTGAAATCCCAGATTAAAAATCCAAAAGGTTGACTATTAAGCTACTCAAGGAGATACAAGAGAAATGTAAAAACCAACATTAAATAATTTTTTTAAAAACTCAGAATGTGAATGAAAAAATTTTTAAGAAAATATTTTAAAGAAAAACCAATCAGAACTTCTGGAAATGAAAGACACATTTAGGGTATTATAAAATGCATTAAAAGTAACCCAGTCACACAAATATAAAGAAAAAAAAGCAAGGAACAAAGTTTTCATAAACTATGGGATTCTGTAAAATGGCTAAACCTAAGAATCATTGGTGTTCCTGAGGGAGAAGAAACAGCAAAAAGTTTGGAAAAACTTTTGGAGGGAATGATTGAGAAAAAATTCCTATCTTTGTTAAAGATTTAGACATTCAAATACAAAAAGCTCTAAGAACTGGGAGATTCATTACAAAAAGGACATCACCAAGGCATATCATCATCAGTCTATATAAGGTCAATGTGAAAGAAAGAATTCTAGGAGCGGTGCAACAAAAGCATCTGGTAAAGTATAAAGGAAAACCTATCAGACTAATAACAGACTTCTCAGCAGAAACCTTACCAGCCAGAAAGGATTGAGGTCCCATCTTTAGCCTCCTTAAACAGAATAACTTGTAATCCAAGAATTTTGAATTCAGCAAAACTAAGTTTCATAATTGAAGGAGAAATAAAGTGCTTTACAGACAAGCAAATGCTGAGGGAATTTGTCACCACCAGACTAGCCCTACAAGAAATGCTAAAAAGAGTTCTAAGTCTTGAAACAAAGGTCTGTATGCACCAGAATAGAACTTCTTAAAAGCATAAAACTCATAGGGCCTATAAAATAATAACACAATGAAGAAAACAAAGTAACTAGTAGTAGCTAATGTGATGACCAGAACAGTACCTCAAATCTCAATATTAGCATTGAATGTAAATGGTCTAAATACTCCACTTAAAAGATACTGAATAGCAAGATGGATTTTAAAAAATCACTAAATACCTACTGTCTTCAAGAGACACACATAACATGGAAGGATTCTTATAGACTCAAGGTAAAGGGATGGAAAAATATATCTCATGCAAATGAAAACCAAAAGTGAGCAAGAGTAGCTGTATTAGTCCATTCTCACACAGCTATAAAGAATGTCCTGAAGCTGGGTAATTTATAAAGGAAAGAGGTTTAATTGACTCACACTTCCACATGGTTGGGAAGGCCTTGGGAAACTTAAAACCATGGCAGAAAGGGAAGAGGAGGCAGGCACCTTCTTCACAAGGCAGCAGGAGAGAGAATGACCAAAGGAGGAACTTGCAAAACAGTTATACAAAACCATCAGATCTTGTGAGAACTCACTATCATTAGAACAACATGGAAGAAATAGCCCCCATGATTCACGTACCCCACTTGATCTCTCCCTTGACATGTGGAGATTATGGAGATTATGGGGATTACAATACAAATGAGAGTTTGGGTGGGGACACAGCCAAAAAATATCATTAGTTATTCTTATGTAGCTGAGAGAGACTTTAAGGCAACAACAGTTGAAACAAATTTTTTTAAGACAAAGAAGGTCATTATATAATAATAAAATAATCCAACCAGAAGATATTACAATCCTAAATATATATGCACCTAACTCTGGGCTTTCAGATTCATAAGACAATTGCTACTAGATCTAAGAAAAGAGATAGCAACACAATAATAGTGGCAGACTTTAACACTTCACTGATAGCACTAAACAGATTGTCAAGGCAGAAAATCAACAAAGAAAGACTGGATTTAAACTGCACTATCGAACAAATTGGCCTAACAGATATTTAGAGAACATTCTACCCAAGAACTGCAGAATATACATTCTTCTGATTGGCACAGGCAGCATTCTCCAAGATAGAACAAATGATAGACCACAAAACAATTGTCAATGAACTTTTTAAAATCAAAATAATATCAAGTATCATCTCAGATCATGATGGAATAAAACTAGAAATCAATTCCAAAAGGAACCCTCAGAACTATACAAGTACATGAAAATGAAACAATCTGCTCCTGAATGGCTTTGGGGTTAATGATGAAATCAAGATGGAAATTTAAAAATTCTTTGAAATGAATGATAACAATTATACAAATTATCAAAACCTCTGGGATACAGCAAAAGCAGTGGTAAAAGGAAAGTTTATAGTGCTAAATCAAATAGTCTGAAAGATCACAAATTGACAACCTAACATCACATGTTAAGGAACTGGAGAAATAAGAACAAACCAAACCCAAAGCTAGCAGAAGAAAAGAAATGACAAAGATCAGAGCAGAAGTAAATAAACTCGAAACAAAACAAACAAACAAAATACCCAAAATATCAATGAAACAAAAAGTTGGTCTTTGAAAAGATAAACAAAATAGGTAGACGCTTAGTTGGACTACCAAGATAAGAAGATTCAAATAAGTACAATTAGGAATGAAAATGGAGACACTAACACCAACTCCACAGAAATATAAAAGGTCATTTGAGACTACTATGAATACCTCCTGCATACACAAACTAAAAAATCTACAGGAAATGGATAAATTCCTAGAAACGTACAACCCTTCTAGCTTGAATCAGGAAGAAATAGAAATCCTGAACAGAAGAGTAACCATGAGATTGAATCATAATAAAAAATTGCCAACCAAAAAACAGCCTAGGGCTAGATGGATTTATAGCTGAACTTTACCAGATATTCAAATAAGACTTACTATCAATACTACTGAAACTATTCCAAAGCATTGAGAAAGAGGGAATCCTTCCTAACTCATTCTATGAAGCCAGTATACCCTAATACCAAAGCCAGGAAAGACCATGACAAAAAAAAAAAAAAAGAAAAAGAAAAGAAAAGAAAGAAACTATAGACTAATATCCCTCATGAATGTAGATGCAAAAATCCTCAACAAAATATGAGCAAACCAAATTCAACAGCACAGTGAAAAGGAAATTCACCATTATAAAGTGTGTTTCATCTTGGGGATGCAGGGATGGTTCAACATGGACAAGTCAATAAATGTGATTTATTACATAAACAGAATTAAAAACATAAACCATATGAACATCTCACTAGATGCAGAAAAAGCATTTGATAAAATCCAGCATCATTTTATGGTAAAAACCCCCAACAAACTAGGCATAGAAGGAATATGCCTCAGAATAATAAAAGCCATCTATGACAAACCCACAGCCAACATCATACTGAATATGGAAAACTTGAGAGCATTCCTTCTAAAAACTGGAACAAAAACTGGAAAATCCACTTTCACCACTTCTATTCAATATAGTACTGGAAGTCCTAGCCAGAGCAATCAGGCAGGAGAAAGAGATAAAAGATATCCAAACTGGAAAAGGGGAAATCAAACTCTCTCTGTTTGCTGATTATATGATAGTGTACTGAGAAAACCCTAAAGACTTCTCCAAAAGACTCCTAGATTTGATAAATGAATCCAGTAAAGTCTCAGGTTACAAAATCAGTATATGGAAATCAGTAGCACAGCTATACACCAGCAATAAGCAAGCTGAGAATCGAATCAAGAACGCAGTTTCTTTTACAAAAGATGGAGAAAACAATACTTAGAAATATACTTAACTAAGGAAGTGAAAGATTTCGACAAGGAGAACTATAAAACACTGCTGAATGAAATAATAGATGACACAAACAAATGAAAATACATCTCATGCTAATGATTGGAAGAATTAATATTATGAAACTAGCCATACTTCCCAAGGAAATCTAAAGATTCAATGCAATTCCTATCAAAATACCAACATTATTTTCACAGATTAAAAAAAAAAAATCCTACAGTTCATACAGAACCAAAAAAAAAAAAAAAAAGCTCAACAAGCCAAAGCTATCCTAAGCAAACAGAACAATTCTGAAGGTGAAAGGCATTGCATTACCTGACTTCAAATTATACTGCAAGGTTGTAGTAACCAAAACAGCATGGTACTGGTGTAAAAGTAGAGACATAGACCAATGGAACAGAACAGCAAACCCAGAAATAAACTCAAATACTTACAACCAACTGATCTTCAACAAAGTACACAAAAACAATAGGGAAAGGATACACTATTCAATAAACGGTGCTGGGAAAACTGGATAGCCACATGTAGAAGAATGAAACTGGATCCCTATCTCTCACCATATACAAAAATCAACTCAGAATAGATTAAAGACTTAAATCTAAGACCTGAAACCATAACAATTCCAGAAGAAAACCTAGAAAAAACTCTCTGGACATTGGCCTAGGCAAAGAATTTATGACTAAGACTACAAAAGCAAATGCAACAAAAACAAAAATAAATGAATGAGGCCTAATTAAACTAAGAAACTTCTGTACAGCAAAAGAAATAGTAATCAAAGTAAACGGACAACCCACAGGATGGGAGAAAATATTTACAAACCATGCATCCAACAATGGAATAATATCTAGAATCTACAAAGAACTGAAACAACCCAGCAAGAAAAAACAAATAATCCCATCAAAAAGTGGGCAAATAACATGAATAGACAGCTCTCAAAAGAAGATATACAAATGGCTATCAAATATATGAAAATATCCTCAACATCACTAATTATCAGGGAAATGCAAACTAAAACCACAATGGGATACCACCTTGCCCCAACTAGAATCAGCATTATTAAAAAGTCAAAAAGCAATAGATGTTTACTTGGATATGGTGAAAAATGCTTATATACTTCTGGTAGAAACAAAAATTAGTTACCAGAGGTTGTAAATTAGTAAAACCTCTATGAAAAACAGTATGTGGATTTCTCAAAGAACTAAAAGTAGATCTACCATTTGTTCCAGCAATCACATTACTTAGTATTGATCCAAAGGAAAAGAAGTCATTATATGAAAAAGATACATGCACATGCATGTTTATCATAGCACAATTCACAATTGCAAAGATCAGGAGCCAACCTGAGTGCCCATCAACCAATGAGTGGATAGAGAAAATGTGGCATATATACACAATAGACTACTACCCAGTCATAAAGAAAAAAAGAATAAAATAATGTTTACAACAACTTGGATGGAGATGGAGGTCATTATTCTAAGTGAAGTAACTCAGGAATGGAAAACCAAATACCGTATATTCTCACTTATAAGTGGAAACTAAGCTATGGGTAGACAAAAGCATGCAGAGTGGTATAATGGACACTGGAGACTCAGAAGAGGGAGGACAGAAAGAGGGTGAAGGATTAAAAAGAAACTACATAGTGAATATGATGCACATTACTCAGGTGACAGGTACACTCATATCTCAGACTTCATTACTATACAGTTCATCCATGTAACCAAAAACCACTTGCATCACTAAAGCTGTTGGAAAAAAACAAAACAAAACAAAACAAAGACCTATGCCTTTTTCACCGTGCTATGATGTTTCTTTGGATAATTGCATATGTGGTCTCTCTATTTCCCCCTACCTAGTCCATAAATTTTCTCTAAAATTTGGTCAAGTAGCCACCAAGGTTTAACTTTCCATTGAACACTCATTACCCTTAGATAAAACCCATTCCAATTTTGTTTGACAAAGCTATAATTTTGTATAGCTTTGTCATAAACCTTTTATTTCTAGTGACTAGAAATCTGCCATGCTGTAGTGCCTACTTCTTGTTTCTGAAAGAGTTTAACTGGTTATGCATTTAGCGTTCTTTCAACAGATGAAGGTAACCATGTATTGCCACACTCAACATTACCTAATTCTTAGAGACGTTACTGTATCACAGAAATTGTTGATCATCCAATTATGGTTTATTATGTAATAAAAAGCATGGCAGTGCTGTTGTTTTACTAACTGTAAATGATTTCAGCTTCCTGCTTTTCTGGTTGGAAATACAATAGGAAAACAATTAGTGAGAAAGATATTCATGCAAGCAAGGATTGGGCTTGTATATATTTATTTTCTTTTAATTTAGAATAAACACAAATGTGCATGCAAATAAGATGTATTCCTGAATACTGTCAAGTTTGGCACCGTGGAATAGGATATGTATTTGTTCTGTTTATTAATTAGAACATATAATTCTTGTTTTTGAGGCATCAAATAAGTATAAAGTAAGAGACTAAGAAAAGAAATTACATAACTTATATGCTACAGCATGAGAAATATCAATTTGAAAATGCTTTTCTAGTCTTGTTTCATAGTTAGGGCATATGGTGTGGAGAGACACTGGAATGCGGGACCCATATGGTGTAGGACCAAAATTTGACTGAAAATGGACAGTGACTGCATTACGGACACATTCAGGGGTGGACTTGAGAAACAGTGGAGAGGAAAAAATCTTCCCATTGAGCAGAGCTAAGAACAGTATGCCTGATTATTCTTTTGATATGCAAGAAATGGTCCAAGGTGAGAATATGTAAAGATTCCTAGACAGTGTCCAATTGGTGGGGGCTTGGAAGAAAAAGGACTAGAAAATAAGATGCAAGAAATTGTCAGGAGAGGCACATAGGACATGTGGGAGTGGCACGAAGTGTTTTTTTGTATTACATGTTAACAGCCACCAGAAATCATCTGCCATTGAAGCACTGAACCACAAAGTCCACAAAATGACTTTCCTGGGTGGTATTAGCTATTCTTTCTCATTGGCCATTCAAGAACTAGCATGTGAGTACAACGGCTGTGTGCAAGTCCATCAGCATAGACTCCTATTTACAAGGCCAATGTAATTATTTCTGCCTCTGAATTTCAATACCAAGCCCCTGGCCTGGTACTATATTTGATAAGACAACCAGCCACTTCATAGCAAATTGGCTACGCTGGGCTCCTTCCATTCTAGAGAGGCTGTTGGTTCATCATCATAGGAAAAAATACCTATTTCAAGTATAGATTTGCCTTTGCTGCTTACAGAGCATTAGCCAGCTCTGCTATCTGGGGACTTATGAAATGCCTTGATCCACAGGCATGGATCCTACACAGCATAGCATCCAACTAGGAGAACCACTTCAAAACAAAGGAAGTACAGGACTGGCTACACTGAATAAGATCCACTGATCTTAACATATACCACCCTACTTAGAAGGCTAGATCCATGACAAGACCATGGCATCCACTGATCTTATATACCACACATGCATAAGCAGTCAGCCTCAGAGAGTACTTGGATAACCTTCTAAAGGCATAGATGAAGCTTCAACTCAGAGGCAATTCTCTGAAAGGATAGGGTACCATTCTTTAGGATGCAATATGTGCATTAAATCAAAAACTTCTATATGGTGCTGTGTTCCTAATAGAAAAATTACAAGGATCTGGGAACCAAGGAGTAGAAGCAAGATTGGTCTCACTTACCATTCTTCCCAGTGATACACTGCAGTGGCGGGGTGGCGGGGGGGGGGTCTCATATTTCCCACAATTATGAACTCTGCAAGCTTAGAAGCACTGATCTGCAAAGAGAGAACTCTCATTTCAGGAGCTAAAGAAAGGTTACCATTAAACTTTAAGCTCTGGTTACTACCAGGGCACTTTGGACTCCTTGTGTCCGTGGATCAGCAGACCACGAAAAGAATAACCTTCCTGGCAGGGTAATTTACCGTGGTCAGCAGGAGGAGGTAGGGCTGCTTTTATCCAATAGGGCTGGGAAGGAATATGTGCACAACTCAGGTGATCCAACTGGGGACCTCCTGATACCTCTTTGGCTCACTATAGTGGTTAAGAAACATGTAGAGCAACCTGGTCTGAGAAATATATTATTACCAAAAGCCCAGACATCTTAGAAAAAAAAGATTCAGATAATACCACTCAGTAAGGCAATTAATTACACATACCAAGACGGTAGCTGAGAGTGAGGGAATTTAGAATTCATTATGGAGGAGTAAGGGGATGAGTACCAAGTGTAGCCCTGAGACCAACTGCAGTGACAGGGACCATCATGTATCCCACTAACTTCCCTCTAAGATCCAATCATGAAGGGAAGCTGATGGCAGCCATGGAGGAATTCTCCCCCAAACCTGAATGGAGAAGTAGATGCACGTAGTGTAAGGGGTGGACTGTGATGGTGCAGATCTGCTATGGGAGCATAGTTGACTGATGGCCCCAATTTCTGCTCCTCTGGATCCATTACTGTGTTCACACTGAAGCCACATCTTCCACAGGGAGTAGAACGAGGGTAGTATTTCCAGCCCATTCCCACTAGAAACTGAATTCCCATGACTGGCCATTTTGGTTTGAGAACTCCCCAGCTTCTCAAGTCTGGCCAAAACTTACTTTTTTTTTTATTATACTTTAGGTACTGGGGTACATGTGCAGAACGTGCAGTTTGTTACACAGGTATACATGTGCCATGCTGGTTTGCTGCACTCATCAACCTGTCATTTACATGAGGTATTTATTCTAATGCTCTTCCTCCAATCACCTCCCACTCCCCAACAGGTCCCAGTGTATGATGTCCCCTCCCTGTGTCCATAAATTTTCATTGTTCATCTCCCACCTATGAGTGAGAACATGTGGTGTTTGGTTTTCTGTTCTTGTGTTAGTTTGCTGAGAATGATGGTTTCTCGCTTCATCCATGTCCCTGCAAAGGACATGAACTCATCCTTTTTTATAGCAGCATAGTATTCCATGGTATACATGTGCCACAATTTCTTTATCTAGTCTATCACTGATAGGCATTTGGATTGGTTCCAACTCTTTGCTATTGTGAATAGTGCCACAATAAACATACGTGTGCATGTGTCTTTATAGTAGAATGATTTATAATCCTCTGGATATATACCCAGTAATGGGATTGTTGGGTCAAATGGTATTTCTAGTTCTAGATCCTTGAGGAATCTCCACGCTGTCTTCCACAATGGTTGAACTAATTTTCACTCTCACCAACAGTGTAAAAGCATTCCTATTTCTCCACATCCTCTCGAGCATCTGTTGTTTCTTGACTTTTTAATGAACCCCATTCTAACAGGGGTGAGATGGCATCTTATTGTGATTTTGATTTGCATTTCTCTAATGACCAGTGATAATGAGCATTTTTTCATATGTCTGTTGGCTGCATAAATGTCTTTTGAGAAGTGTCTGTTCATATTCTTTGCCCACTTTTTGATGGGGTTTGTTTTTTTATTGTAAATTTGTGTAAGTTCTTCATAGATTCTGGATATTAGCCCTTTGTCAAATGAATAGATTGCAAAAAATTTTCTCTGTAGGTTGCCTGTTCACTGTGGGTTTTTTGTTTGTTTGTTTGTTTTATTTTTTTGCTGTGCAGAAGCTCTTTAGTTTAATTAGATCCCAAGACCTAAAACCTTAAAACTGCTATAGGAAAACCTAAGCAATACTATTCAGGACATAGGGACGGGCAAAGACTTTATGACTAAAACACCAAAAGCAATGGCAACAAAACTTTCTTAAAACTACATTGCAATTTGAGACCCTTTCTACTCAATTCTTCTTTTTCTCTCTCTTTCACAAGTGTGAGACCTGCATCATAGTCTGAATGCTTTCCCTACCTTCTCCTGCTCCCTCCCTGCCATCCTTCATAGATTTTTCACCAAACATATCTCTTGCAGATCTACTCTCATCTTGGGGACTACTCCTCAAAAGACCTGAATGAACAAAGAAACCAAATCCATTGGAACATTCCTCAATGTTGTGGCCAGAAGTGGTCAACATCACAATTTTTTCAACAGTGCTATTACCCTGGCTCTTTCTACTAATGACCGGAACCAGAATATCCTTCTTCAAAGAGAGCCAAAACCCATTGTCCAATCTCTCCTTATAACTCTAATAATTAAAAACAGTTACTTAATATCCTGCTAGCCTAAGGCAGCTGAAACAGGGAGATAGAAAATAGAATTAAATGGCTAGAAATTTCAACCTAACTTTTAGCCCCAGCTAAGTTCTTCCACCTCCACAATCTGTATCAGCAATGCCTTCCTTGTCTATCATCCCATCTACAGGTCTTCAACAAATATTTCTTAAGTAAATCCTTGTATTTCTTCCCATATCACCAATTAAGGGTTTCAAAATACTTGAAGTTATATATACCTGACTGCTTCGCTTCCTTTATGTTCTCGCAAAGGAGAATTCCACCAGCCAAATCCAACACTGTGCTAGGCCATTTTCTTCCATTCTATCCCCTCATTTGGGAGCCTCTGCCAAAGTGTACCATATGCTTTTCCTGGCTTGTCCTTTCCTGCATGTAAAGCATATAATGTACAGAAGTAGAGCAATTGCTTAAATGCTTCTTCTGACACTTATTCAGAAAATGTGGGCCAACCATTTTTTAACATGTGCCTTAGTGTCCTCACTGTAAATGAAAGTGATGCTATCTCCCTCAGGTGGTTGCTGAAAGTTTTAAATAAAATCACAGTTACAAATTTTAAGAGGGCACTCAAATGTTAGTTATCATTATTTGTGGATTACTTTTCTCCCCCATTCAAATGGATCCTAAGCCACAACTTTTTCTTCATAAACCTTTTCCAATTTAATAAAATGGAGACCAGTTTCCTCTATTCTGAACACGAATTTACTCTTTCTGTATGTGATTTATAAAACAATAATGCGTACCTATCTGGAAACATCCAGTGCTGCTTCACTCTTCTCATCCTGTTTTCTATCTGTCTTAGTGATGTTTTCTCCCATATTTTACATTCTCCTGTGGAGAAAATATAGATGAATAACTATTTTGACACATCTAACCCAGAAATTTGAACAATTAAGCATATAATGCATGCTTAAATTGAGAATTGTGGTAAGTTGTATTAAGGTAAAAATATTGCCACTCCCTGCCAAATCTTTCCATTAGAGCCTGTCCCAATTACAAGATTGTAATTACTGCCCAAAGATAACAGGATTGGTCATATGGCTTGATGTGTCCAATTATTTTTGAGCACAAGTAACATATGTCATTTCTGAACAGAGACTTTAAGAGCCATTGTGGGGTTCACCATTATTCTTTTTCTCCCCCTTTTTTTGAGATGAAATCTTGCTATGTTGCCCAGGTTGGTCTTGAACTCCTGGGTTCAAGCGATCCTCCCACCTCAGCCTCGTGAGGAGCTGGGATTACAGATGTGCTCCACTATGCCTGACTCTTTCCCCCTTTTGTCACAAGAAAGTCAGTGTTTCAATAAAGAGGTTCTCCTTCAGCTTAAATATTCAGTAGAGAGAATCCACAGCAGACATGTAGTGTTAGAAATAACCGTTTGCTTTTACAGAGATTTTGGACTTGATTGTTCCTAACACATACCTAAGCTCACCTCAGCTGACCGATACACTGATGATAGCATAACCTCTGCGTGCACTATTCAATTTTAGTGGATCTGCCCACAAACTTATTTGTGCAAGAAAAAGTGCATGTTTTTAATTTTCCTTATATTAACTGGACTCCTTTGAGGCTTAATTTAAGGAGCCAAACTCAGGGTGATTTATAGCCATTTGTGCCTTTCACTCTAATATGTACCCCCTCTCTGGTAGAACCACAGAAACTACTGCTGCAGTTAACATAGAAAGGAGAGGTAAACTTGAAAATATCAGTGGTAAAGCAAACTAAAATCTCAAATCATTATTTAGCCATATTATTAAAACATGCACTAATATAAAATTAGAAAAGAATACAGAGCATACTGAAATCAAATCAGTGTAATTTTTTAAAATCATGAACAATTCTTCTTTCATTAAAGCCTTAGTACTCCTGCAGACATACTAAAAAGAAATGTGAAAATAGTATTACTACATTTTGCTTGATTTTTGGTTTTATAAACTAAAATATGCTTATAATTTCCATTATTCTACAAATTTCTACAAAATGAAAGTAGAATGAAACACATGGATGAATAAAGAAAGTTTCATTTGTTGCCAAATATCTTCCTATATAACATCTGGATATTAAAACATCTGCATGACTGACAATTTTTCAGCGTTTCATCTGGATGTTTGGCAAATACGGAGAAAATGTTTCTCTTCTAAATCTAATTTTTATTCTTATCCAGTACTATTCTAATAGCATATTTGTTAATATCTCTATCATCCTACTCTTTTATCCAATAAAATATGGATACTATTTTGGAGCAAAACAATAAATTGTTTAATTTTATAGTGCATGCCACAATACAAGCTCTGAGAGTTAAAAAGGGAAACTTTTAGTAAATTATTTCTCCACAACAATCACTCTATTTCAAGAGAGATTAACAATAGAATATATCAAAGTACTCACTCCACATTCAGTGGTCTCTATTGTGTATGCCCTTTATGTGAGACAAGAGAATTATATTCTTTGGCCAGATGCTGATACAGTCCTATAGCATCTACATGGATGTCTGTTTGGCACTTGGAGTAAGGGAGGATATTTGATTGTACTCTTGAGGTTATGGAACATGGAGACAAGCATCATAATCATCCTTTGCAAAAAACTCCAAGGGGCCTAGTTACATGCTTTTCCCTTGTCAACATCTGTCAAGAACCACATGTCAATTACTACTCCATCTTTTCTCAGGTAATAAAGAAATAGAGAAGTCCCAAAAGAGCAGTTTTTATCTTTCCGACAATATGCCCTCAGGCCTTTGCTTTTGGATCTAACCCTCATAAATTTTTGTCATTATCTGCTTACAGGGATCTTGGCAAAGAAGGAGGCTTGAATGGAAGAAAAAGGTGTTACTTCTAGTACAGCAAACCATATGTGAATGCATGGTTTTGGATGTTTAATGCAAAATAAGGCAAGGCAAATTTAACCAAGCTGTTTCACTTTCACAAGGGGCATCCCTGTGTTTTACTGATGAGATTACCCACTTGCTGATTCCTATTCAGTCTCACAGTTTTATACTTGTACAACTTTATTATCTTTTATTATTTTTTATTGGCTTGTACACGTTTGTGTATGCCTTACCTAGAAAAAAAATCCCTTATAAAGCAGTGAAAAATTAAGCACTGATGCCATACTCTATAGCCAAGTTTATCATGCCTGGAGTGAACCCTATTAGCCACCTATGCTTCAAAATAGATCATGTGAGAGCCAACATATTTTTTATGTGTACCCTAAGCAATTTTATTTTCTCCTAAGAGACAGTCAACAAAAATGGACAATCATTTTAGCAGAATCTTTTCATGGGGTTGTTAGTTAATTGCACAATGTTAAATTATCACTTGCCCCGAATTCTAAATGCACCATTTTTTGTAACTTTCAGGTGCAAATCGGTAGAAAGGCTCCATATTTCAGCTCAGACAAGTAGGTAAGCAGTGAGCTTCTAAGATTAGGTGTGCACAGAAGTAGATAAGCCATAAAGAGATGTAGGTGCATTGTCACAGTTTCTCTGGAAAGAAAATTATGGAAGGAGTTATTTAACAAATCTCACAGGTGGTAAGCCTAAGATGTCCTGACGGTCTAAGTTCTGTTGTGAGTGTTCTAGCTGCTTTTTCTCCCACCAAAATTTAATAGATTATGGCTTTTCTACTTTCAGTTGATCAAAATTTTTGAGAACCATTGTGTACAGAATAGCATAGTCCTAGGTATTAAGAACCAATTGCAACATCAGGAAGATCCAGATCTTGCCTTCAGGAGTTTAGTTGGATGACAGTGCCAGACATTTCTACAAATAATTCTACAAAGAATGCCATGTGGTAGATTAAAGGATGGCCATAAATTCTTTGCTGCTTCTTCCACGGAGCAGTGCAGTGACGTCTCTTTCCCCACTCTTTTAATCTGAGCTAGCCTCATGACTCCTTTGACCAATAGAATGTGGCACAAGTGATGCTGAGTCAGTTCTGGGCCTCACCCTAAAGAGGACTGGGAGCCTCTATTTTCTCCCTGTTGGAAGACACCTCCATGCTATAAGGAATTCCAGACTATTCTTTAAAAATAGTGCATGTGAAGAGGTTCTGGAAGAGGAAAAGCTACGAGGAAAGACTCCACATGAAGGAGAATTTAGGTATCACAGCTGATAACACTAGGCCCCAGGCATGTGAGAGAGGCTTTCTTGGACCCTCCAGCCAGCCCAGCCAGCCATCAGTTGGATACAGCTTCATGTGTGACTCCAGCCAATCCCAAGTGAAAGAGAAAAACCATCCGGTGAACCTGCATAATCTTGAGAAATGGCAAGTCATTCTTTCTTTAAAGTTTGGCACTTTAAGAGTGTTTATTACACACTAATAATTAATCAATACAGCTTACAAATCAACATACATACCAAAATTTGCAGAGAGGTGTGTAGGAGCATCAAATGGGTATACACACGGATTTCTGAATAGAGGAACAATTAGAAGTTACAAGAAACAGTAGAGCCTGATGGCTTTGGGAACCAAACCTACATTTGCTTCTCTATTCCACCTCTTACTGCCTCTATGATCTTGGGCAAGTCAGCACATTTCTTGGATGTTGACTTTCTTGGGATTCAGTATAAAATAGAAATTCAGTATATAAGATAGAAATAATAACTCCTATTTCATTAAGGTATAGCAAAGGTAAGTAAATTAGATAACATGTATAAAGCTCTTAGCACAGTGCCTCATCCAGATTAAAAATTAACTGCTAGTTTTTGTTCTTATAAAGTAATCATGAAAGAGCTTTCTAAAGAAAATGAATTTTGATTTGCATAAAAATTAATTCATAGATCTTTATTCTCTAGTAATGAGATATACTGAGTTCAATTCTCCCTGAATCTCCAGTTACAAGAGACATGTTCCTAGTTGGATTACAAATTTCTATTATGGTCTCTATTTTAAAAGGCAATATAGTCATTTTATACAAAAGTCTCTGGGGCAGAGGCTAGGATCTGTTTCAAAATCAATGTCTTTTTCCTCTTAGGCACACAATTAGATGTAGTAAGGTCATAGATTCTGACTAGTGGAATATGGGTTAAAATGATAAGCAGCACTGCCAGGCCTGGACTATAAAAACCTCCCACCTGCAATATTCCATGTGATGTCCTCTCCCAGTTGGTTGAAATGGAAGTCCTCACAGGGTGACTTATAAAATCTCCATGTGGAAGATGGTAGATCCACAAGATGTCAGAGGATCCTGAAATGTAACACAGGAAGAATGTTACCTAACCAGGAACTGCTCTATTGGACTCTGACAGAATTAGAAAACACTGTTGTGTTGAGCCGCTGATACACTTTATGTATTACAGCAGGCAGCATTACCATAACTAATATGGTTTTAATGCCATCCTTGCAATACCCCACAATTATCTTATTTTTCTACCCCCACTATCCAACCTTTTTTCTTCAAAAGTAATCCTTACTTTTCATTTCCTTCATTATCCACCTCCTCACCTTTGTGAATTCTTGTCTTTCTTTCTTCTTTGTCTCCATTAAGACCACCATGTTATATATCTTCTCTTCTTAAGAGCTGTGAAGATTCTTCCCTAGTAAGCTTTCTCTAACTGAACCGAAATAGAAACTTGCTCCTTGCTTCCTTCTTAACTGCCATTTCCACTCTTTTTCAAACATATGACCTAACATGCATAGCAGGAACTCTGGATATAGGTGATGTTTAAACCTCTGTAAAATGGTAGATCATTTTTAAACGCTTTAAAGTAATAATAATTTACAACTATTACTAGCTAGTATTTATTGACTATGCCAAAGGTACCATATATTTGACATCAATTAAACTGTGTAGTAGTCATAGTAAATCTATGCAGTAGGAATCATTATTACCTCCATTGTACAGATGAGAAAGCCAAGACTTGGAGTCTTTAGCAATTTGCCAAAATTATATGTCTGGTTCATGAAGGAGGTGGAAAATCTGAAGCCAGAGCCTATACTTTTACCAATACCCTCCCTAGCTCCTCAACATGTGGTCATAGACAGTATGTCCTTTTAAGGTATATCACATGACTGTATACAGGAAATATATAGGTTATGAAAAAAAGAATATATTAAAATCCTTGTTCATGAGCTAGACCAAATGTCACTGGCAGTATCCAGTTGCATACTAGGTATTAGCCTAAGCCATTAGTTGCATTAGTCCCATGTTCTCTTTGACAGGAATTTTTGTTCAGTTATAATGTAATGTCCTCTTGTTCATAGGATCAGATGCTCTGCTTCTAAGTAATTGATCAATGCTGGTGATCAGTTTGCCTTTTCAGTTGACTGATTACCTTGATTCTAACTCCAGTGGTGATAGCATTCTATGCCTTTTCAGCTGGGAGCCTCTTTGCAATGCTATTTCACAGTTATAATTTTACTTATAACTTGGAAAAAACACTCAGAAAACATCATCATGAAGGCTAGCATGTATCAATCATTTATAATATGCCAGGCATTATGCTAATTACTTTATATTTATTTCATTTAATCCTCTCAGCAACCCAATATAATTGGAATTATTTTATTATACTTTCAAAAAAGATAAAATTGAGACAAAGATACTAAGTAATTTACCAAGTTCACACAGCAGAGAAGTGACATAACTGAGCTTTGAACCCAGAGTCTGCATTTCTAGCCAATACAATGTCTCAAAGCACAATCTCCAGGCATTTGATCTACAAATCGCACCTGGAATGATGGATTGTGACCCAGAGAACATTTTGCATCAAACTCTGAATATGTCTTGGCCTCTGCTGTTTGTCACTGGGCCACATTCCTGAGTTATACTGGCAGTGTGAAGCCCTAAATTTGATGGCTGGCAGTTAATAGTATGTAAATAAAATTAATGCACATACCTTTTAAGGGATATTAATATTGTAGTTTTCTTCAAAAGACAAATTTTTCTAAGGCCACTAAACTGAGTTGGGTACATATGAATTGATCTTTATACTTCCTCCCTACAAACACACACCTAGGAAACAACTTCTCCCAGAATATCAATACCACTTGGTAGCAAACTTTTTTTATCTGAGATACAAGCACTCAATCTCCTGAGTATGAATGTGCCATTTGTGGATGCTTTTTGTACACATATTCTAAGAAACAGCATTATACTTGGCCAAAAAAGGAGGCCCCCTAAATGGAGGAGAAGTGTGTTATATTCTTCAAGCTATTTTTTTTTTTTTGAGATGGAGTCTCACTCTGTCATCCAGGCTGCTGTGCAAAAGCGCAATCTTGGCTCACTGCAACCTCTGACTCCTGGGTTCAAGCGATTCTCCTGCCTCAGCCTCCTGAGCAGCTAGGATTACAGGTACCCACCACCACGCCCAGCTAATTTTTGTATTTTAAGTAGGGATGGGGTTTCACCATGTTGGTCAGGCTGATCTCAAACTCCTGACCTCATGATCCACCCACCTCAGCCTCCCAAAGTGCTGGGATTACAGGCATGAGCCACTGCACCCAGCCATTCTTCAGGCTTTTTAGGACCTGAAAAGAACATGTAAAAAAAGTACCAAAATCTCAAAAAAAAAACCAAAAAAAACCTATGTATGTGTACAAATATACTTAAATTATATATATACTTAAATTTTATATATAAATAAAATTTATGTAGCTCAGTGTGCATTTATTCCTGTCTAATAGAGACATGGAACTTTGTTTTTGGCCTAAGTATTCAGCCAATGTCTATGCTTTCATTTATCTTTTGTCTAGGAGTTTAGAAGATCATCAATAACCAACTTCACTGTCATTTCTGGCATCCCAGGACTTATATGTGACCAGTGAGATTATTGGGAAATTACCATCATATCTAATTGACTTACCAAAATCAATAACATAAACAAAGCATATGATTTGGAACATTGTTCATATCTGAATATTCACTTTCAAATGTAGGTTATCATGCTAAAAACAATCTGAAGTCTAGACCTCCTTAAGTTTTTTGTTATTGTTACTGTCTTCTCATTCAATTGAAAAATCGATGTATAGGTTTTTTGCCTTAATGCAACAAGTGTATTTCTTAAAAAAGAGAAACGAACTCAAGTCTACAAGATTATACACTAAAAACAATAGGGGTTATGGGCAAAATAGTATCAGGGTTAAGTCACTCTGCAATTCCACTCAAAACATACAAACTTTATAATTAATGTGCTAACAAAAATGATAATCCTAGTAAAAATGCCAGCACAGCTTTTGAAAAGTTAAATAACTAATAAATAAATAAATACTACCGTATATATAGGACTTTGCAAACTATAACAGCAAAACCCTAAAACTAATCTGTGGAAGGGAACATGACAAAGGATTGTGGCTGCTGAATTATGGAGATGAGGGCAAAGTACACAAAGATCAGGGAGAACCATGCCCTAAGTACCTCCAGGAAAGAGCACATTGCCAGAGAGCCAAGGGGAGGATGGTGTATGAATGGACACAGTGCAACCCAGCTCAAGACATTCAGCTGGGTTAGTGCACCTTACATTCAGCTGCCATTACACACTGGTACAAAACATTAATATGCTGGAAAAAAATCCCATGTAAATCAATGTGACCTCCGAGGTAACACCATCCTCTGATCCCAGTGCACATGAGCTGATTCACAGTGCAGAAACACATATTATAGTAGAACAAACTGGAGGCATAAAATATGGCAATAATGATGATTCTGAAAGCTATTAATTATGGAGAAAAACAATTATTAAAGACTTTTAAATAGTTACAGTGGAAATTAGATTACAATTAATATGAATTTTAAGAGTGAATATAAAGCTAGTAAACAATTAAAATTGTAAAGTATGCTATATATAGATTTTGAGTCAACAAATATTTAAAGAAATGTGTGTAATAATGAGATATAATTAGCGAGATTATGAAGAAAAGATTATAAAGAAAAATACTGTATCTTAAAATTTTTTCTCCATTAAGAGTAATCAATCCAAAGTGATCATTTACTTAGAATCATCAATATACAGTACAGCTGCTGAGATATTATTGTTCCTACGCTATTATGTCAAACTTCAGAAATTTGACTACTAAAATTTTTATCATAGATTTTATAATAAATGTAGATAAGATTTCATATATATTCCATGTCCTAGAAGTTTCTATTAGAATAGTGATATTTGGTTGTGACCCCAGCCCAATTTCCATTTGATGTTGTTAAAAGCAGCTTAAGGCTGGGTGTGGTGGCTCATGCCTATAATCCCAGCACTTTGGGAGGTCAACGCCCAAAGAATCACTTGAGCCCAGCAGTTCAAGACCAGCTTGGGCAGCATAGTTAGACCTCATCTCTACAAATAGTAATAATTTTTTAAAAATGAGCCAGGCATGGTGATGCCCACCTGTGGTCCCAGCTACTCCGGAGGCTTAGGTGGAAGGATCACTGGAGATCAGGTGGTTGAGGCTGCAGTGAACCATGATTGAGCCACTGCACTTCAGTCTGGGCAACAGTGTAAGACTCCATCTCAAAAACAAACAAACAATTTCAGCTTAATATTGATTTTAACATTCAGTAATATAACTTATTTACCTCTGTCTTTTAATTTAAAAATTAAGATGACTTGTAAATAATGAAACACAGTTTTAAATACTCTAAAGCTATATTGTCTAATATGGTAGCCACTAGCCAGATGTGATTTAAACTAATTGAAATTAAATAAAAGTAAAAATGCAGTTTCTCAGTCACACCTACAACATTCATGGGCTCAATAGCTACTTGTGACTCATGACTACTGTACTGTACAGTGAAGATACAGAATATTTCTATTATCATAGAAAGTTTAACAGTTAAACGATAGTTCTACTGACCTACAGCTCTGCCTAATTTCTGAAAAGTGCAATGATTCATGGGTCAAAGTTGCCACTAGATAGCATTAGCATACCTTTAGGAACCACCAATCCATACACCTTTTTATTTCCTCCCTCTACAGTGGTGTTGAAAAATTATTCTCTCCTGGTTTTGCTTTGGATACTAGGGAGAGAGGGAGCCCACCCAGGCACCCTCGGACGAATGGGCCAACCTTTGCAGCTGCTGTCAGCACCCTGCCGAGTCCCTGGTTGTTTTGACTTCAGCGTGCACCAGCCACTTTCCAACTGCCAGTATGTCCATTTCTTTAGCCAAGACCTTTTTCAGAAGCTGCTGTGAGACACTCTACCCATACACCTGGCAGGCCAAAAGTGCCTGGGAATTGACACCCAGTAAAACGCGCCTTCTACTATTGATGACTGGAAGTTGTTGTAAAAATACTCTAGCTCCCCACTGCCTCAAGTAGAAAACCTCTGAGTTGTGCGTTTTGCAGCATTTTCCAGAGTGGCCTGTTCATGGTAGTTGACTTAACAGTGCACCCTATATTGGTGATCTTGCCTTTCTTATGTCACTTATTCTCACCTCATCTGTTTATTTGCATCTCCAAATAGACCACTTTTGTGTAAATCCTTGCCTAAGGGTCTACTTTTGAGAAAACCTAAACCAAGACAAAATCCAAATTGAGGGGATGGGGGAGAATTAGAAAGGGGAGAGGCTTACAAGAATAAAGAGAACTAACATTTCCAGTGTATATCATTAGATTGCAAACTTTTTCAGAGCAAGAACTGTTTCTTAATTTTCTATTCCTGATTTGTAGCACATGCAAGACCCTCAATGAGTATTAAAGCTTACAGTGTTTCACACATGTGATTTCTCTGATATCCCAAAAATCCTATTTGGGAGCTATTATAGCTATTTTTCAGCTGAGTAAATTAAAGATCAAATAATTTAAATGAATTGCCCAGAGTCATACAGTCAGTGACAGTGTTCAGCCTGGAACCACGGTTTCATGCTCTAAGCCCCTAGCTTGTCCCTGTTGCTGGTGCCACCCATGTGCTGGTCATCCCATTGACTTGTCTGAGGGCCTCTTAGCTGGTCTCAGCTACTCCTACTTCAGGAGAGCGTTGCAGCACCATGCTCTGTGCACTCACCTCTACCTGACTGAACAGAATGAAGTATGTTATTTATTTCTGCTTCTGCTCAGTGTTGTGTGTGTTGTCAACATTCTTTTCAGAGACCATGGCTCTTTATCTCTAGGTTTGATCCTAAAAACAATTGTGAAGAAGATAACAGAAAATTCCTGGATTCCTCCGGGCTCATCTCTGGCAGAAACAACCTCTCCGAGATTCACTCTCTGAAGTCTCAAGGACCTGTGTTGTCACATGTGGCCCAAGCAGTTCCTCCGGAACCATCAGAAATAACTTCTACACCCTAGAGGATCCTTCCAGGTTTGGCCCTCTGCCCTCAGTTCCAAATCTTTTGCTCTGTGAATCTTCTACCTGAATTCTTGGCTTGATTCTTGACTGGGGCTTTATTTCAGACCTGTGCCATAAGGATATTTTCCATTTAAGAGGCAGTATGAGGTTTTGATCAAGCTTATTGGCTTTAGAGGGAGAATGCCTGAGTTAGAATTGATTTCCATAACTTTACTTAAAAGGAGAGTCTGAGACCTTGAGCAAATTATTTCAAATTCTCTGTTTTTGTTACCTTGATCTGTAAAATACAGATACTAAAAATACTCGTTTATTTAAAAAGTGTCCATAGGTTGTTATGAGGATTACATGAAATAACCCATGTAAAGCACCTGGTCTGTTGTAAACGTGTAATTACTGTGAGAGAGTATACCTTCTATATAAACCCTCCTTCTGCCCACCTGTCATAAGCCCAATTCAGACTCTAAAAAACCCAAACCCATCACTGATGGGGTGGCCAGGGCCTCAATTAATATAGAAATGGAATTTTGATTAACGTATTACCTCTTTCAAGATGAAAAGGAACTCTGGGATTTAAGATTCCTCAACCCAAGGCGTACATTCTAATGAGAGAAACTTTAGAAAGAAAGTCCATTTATGAATGAGTGCTGCAAGCTGGTAGAAAACACTTGCCTCCATGTAAAAGCCAAGCAGTTTATCTCCCAGTTATTCAGCAAGGCTATGCCCAATGCTCAGTGTAGGTTAAACGCCACATCCAGCACAGAAGGTGGCAGAGATACTATGACAAACACGTGTGTGTGTCTTTATAGGCCAACTCTGTATAAAGAAAAGGTGGGGCTTATTCAAATGGAATAATTAAAAGCTGAGAGGATTTGAAAAATAGAGGTCATCTAGTAACCTCTGTTTGTCTTTCTTATGTGGTTAGCTATGAGTATACTATTGATTTCTTATTAATAACCTTTTATTTTTAAAGTGGAGACTGTATAAATCTATAAGACTGCAATTCCCTGAACCAAAAACTTGGGTACAAAATCTGACAAATGTTTCCCCCCCTACTTTTTCTATTCATGCATTTGTAAAGCATTGTGAATTCTTATAAGTTAAATTCCACTAGGCCATATATTTAAAGAAGCACCTAGTAAAGCACAGAACATACATATATCTAAAATGGGCAAATCTGGGCCAGGCACGGTGGCTCACGCCTGTAATTCCAGCACTCTGGGAGGCGGAGGCGGGTGGATCACCTGAGGTCAGGAGTTCAACTGGCCTGGCCAACCTAGTGAAACGCCATCTCTACTAAAAATACAAAAAACTAGCCGGGCATGGTGGCATGTGATTGTAAATCCCAGGCACTCGGGAGGCTGAGGCAGGAGAATTGCTTGAACTCGGGAGGCAGAAGTTGCCATGAGCAGAGATCACGCCATTGCACTCCAGCCTGGGCGACAGAGAGAGACTCCATCTCATAAGTAAATAAATAAAATGGGAAATTCGCCAGAGAATCTGAGTACCGAGGCAGAAAACCTGAAGGGATGGTGCCTCAGTTTCTTGTTTGTCCCCAAAAAGCTCATTTTCCAGCTCACAGACACTTTCAAATTGGAAAGCTTTTGAAGAAAATTCTGCTACCACCTTTCCTATATCCTGTGATAAACTACAGTTCTCGTGAAGACAAAGGATTTGGTCACACAATTGGAGTTGGCGAAAACATTTTTTTCAGCTTCTTTTTACCAAACAAGATGGAGTCAGTCTCGCTGGATATAGAAAAGTGTTCCGTTGTGGGAAACTTCCCTTTCGTCTGATTGGTTTATACGCTTTTAACAAACTGTCCTGAAGATGGCGCCACGTGCTTAGCTATGTTTTCTACCTGCATCATTTGGTGATTTCTGAAACCGCTGCCTAAGTAACAGATGCACAGACTTACGGAAAGATCTATAGGCAATACCATCTTGAAATTATATTATTGTGTTAAGTATAAACATAAAACTAAGTCACCCAAGGAACAATCTGATTCGCTTATCTCTAAATTTTCAATTAGGGGAAGGAACTACAGGAAAAAAAAAAATACAATCAATGCTATTTTGAGTTAGATCAGTGGCATTTTCTGAAAGCCAAATTCCATCTCTAATATCCTTTGTTCCCTATTTGTAGTCAATGGCACCAGCCATATATCAAGTGGTCCAAACCAGAAATTTGAATGACGTCTTTGATCCTTCTTTCTATTTTAACCTTCCATACCAGCAACTTCACATACCAATCAATAACCTATCCTATCTATTCTAAACCATCAATGCCTCAATGTGTCCATGTCTCTCCATTCCCAGTGCTACCAGTAAAGTCCAAAAGCCCCACTACCTCCTCTCTGCAGTACTGCACTAGTGCGTTAACTGTTTCTCCTTTAACACAGCTTGCTCCTCTCAATCTGCTCTGTTCATCTAGAGTGATCTTTCAGAAAGATAGATCTGATCATGTAATCAACCCCCATCCCTTTACAATCTTCTATGGCTCCCTAGTGCTTTCAAGTAAAATCTGCTCTCTTGTAGCTTATAAGGCTTTTTGGGAATCTAGCTGTTCCCCACTTCTCTAGCTTCATCTTACAACACTATCTTACTTGTTCTTTAACCTCGGTCATAAGATTTCTTTCCAGTTCCTGGTATGTTCACATCCGGACTGTTTATTCTTCCTGATCCTGCTTGTGCTCCAGCAGCAGCTGCAATTTATTCCTCTTCCGTAGGCCCAGCCACCACACCTCCATCTATCTAACTCTGGTTCATGCTGCAGATCTCGGTGAGAACATTATTTCTTAATAGAAGGAGTTCCCTAGAGCACATTAGGACTCACCACTCTATGATTCCACTTTCCTAATTTTAATAGGCATCTCATCTTATCATAATTATTTATTTTCTCCTCTATTATAAACTCTTTGAAGGCAGGGACGATGTTATTACACATCATTCTTACAGTGTCCTATAAGGCCTTTGTATTATTCCATTCTCAAGCTGCTAATAAAGACATACCAGAGACCAGGAAATTTATAAAGAAAAAGAAGTTTAATGGACTCACAGTTCCACATGGCTGGGAAGGCCTCACAATCATGGCAGAAGGCAAAGGAGGAGTAAAGGCATATCCGGTGTGGCAGCAGGCAAGGGAGAATTCCACTTTATAAAACCATCAGATCTCGTGAGAGTTATTCACTATCACTAGAACAGCATGGGAAAGACCTGTCCCCATAATTCAATTACCTCCAACAGGGTCCCTCTGATGATGTGGGGGAATTATGGGAGCTATAATTCAAGATGAGATTTGGCTGGGGACACAGTCAAACCATATCAGCCTTATATCATCTGCCTCCATCACCCTGCCTTTCTGACTTCGTCAGCTGAGACTCTCTTTTATTTCTTTGCTTCAGCCTCCTTGCTTGTTCATCTAACTTGCTTCCTCTAGCTTGGCCTCTTTGTTGCTTCTCTAACTGCCAGACATGATCCTGCCTCAAGGCCTTTGCACCTGCTATTCCTTCTACCTAAAATGCACTTCCCCAAGATTTCTGTGTGGCTCTCTCCCTTACCTGCTTCAAATTTTTATTCAAATGCTACATTCAGTGTGGAGTATTTTCTAACCATTCCAATCTATTCCCCCTAACTACTGCCAATGTTTCTATCCCTCTCCCTGCTTTATTTTTCTCCTTAGCTCTTATTACACTTAATACATGTATTAGTCCATTTTCATGCTGCTGATAAAGACATATTGGAGACTGGGAAGAGAAAGAGGTTTAATTGGACTTACAGTTCCACATGGCTGGGGAGGCCTCAGAATCATGGTGGGTGGTGAAAGGCACTTCTTACATGGCCATGTCAAGAGAAAATGAGGAAGATGCAAAAGTGAAAACCCCTGATAAACCATCAGATTTCATGAGACTTATTTACTACCACAAGAACAGTATGGCGGAAACTGCCCCCAGGATTCAAATTTATCTCTCACTGGGTCCCTCCCCTCCCACAACACTTGGGAATTATGGAAGTACAATTCAAGATGATATTTGGGTGGGGACACAGAGCTAAAACATATCATTCCACCCTTGGCCCCTCCAAATCTCATGTCCTCACATTTCAAAACCAATCATGCCTTCCCAACGGTCCCCAAAGTCTTAACTCATTTCAGCATTAACCCAAAGTCCACAGTCCAAAGTCTCATCTGAGACAAGGCAAGTCCCTTCCACCTATGAGCCTGTAAAATCAAAAGCAAGCTAGTCACTTCTTAGATACAATGGGGTACAGGTATTTGGTAAACATAGCATTCCAAATGGGACAAACTGGGCAAAACGAAGGGGTTATAGGCCCATGCAAGCCTGAAATCCAGTAGGGCAGTCAAATTCTAAAGTGCCAAAATGGTTTCCTTTGACTCCATGTCTCACTTCCAGGTCATGCTGACACAAGAGGTAGGTTCCCATAGTCTTGGGCAGCTCTGCTTCTCTGGCTTTGTAGGGTACAGCTTCCCTACTGGCTGCTTTCACAGGCTAGTATTGAGTGTGTCTGTGGCTTTTCTAGGCACATGGTGAAAGCTGTTGGTGGATCTACCATTCTGGGGTCTGGAAGACTGAGGACGTCTTCTCATAGCTCCATTAGGCAGTGCCCCAGTAGGGACTCTGTGTGGGGGCTCCAACTCCACATTTTCTTTCTGCACTGCCCTAGCAGAGGTTCTCCATGAGGGCACCACCTCTGCAGTGAACTTTTGCCTGGGCATCCAGGCATTTCCATACATATTCTGAAATCTAGATGGAGGTTCCCAAGCCTCAGTTATTGACTTCTGTGTACCCACAGGCTCAACACCACATGGAAGCTGCCAAAATTTGGGGCTTGCACCCTCTGAAACCATGGGCCAAGCTGTACCTTGGCCCCTTTTAGCCACAGCTGGAGCAGCTGGGACGCAGGTCACCAAGTTCCTAAGCTACACACAGCACAGGGACCTTGGGCCCAACCCACAAAACCATTTGTTCCTCTTAGGTTTCTAGGTCTGTGATAGGAGAGGCTGTTGTGAAGACCTCTGACATACCTTGGAGAGAATTTCCCCATTGTCTTGGGGATTAAGATTCGGCTCCTTGTTACTTATGCAAATTTCTGTAGCCAGCTTGAATTTTTCCTCAAAAAATGAGTTTTTCCTTTGTACTGCATCGCCAGGCTGCAAATTTTTTTGAACTTTTCTGCTGTTTCCCTTTTAAAATGGAAAGGAATGCTCTTAACAGCACTGAAATCACTTTTTTTTTAAGATGAAGTTTCCCTCTTGTTGCCCAGGCTGGAGTGCAATGGCGTAATCTCGGTTCTCTGCAGCCCCCACCTCCTGAGTTCAAACTATTCTCCTACCTCAGCCTCCTGAGTAGCTGAGATTACAGGTGCCTGCCACCACACCCAGCTAATTTTTTTTATTTCTGGTAGAGATGGGGTTTCACCATGTTGGCCAGGCTGATCTCAAACTCCTGACCTTAGGTGATCTGCCTGCCTTAACCTCCCAAAGTTCTAGAATTACAAGCATGAACCATTGCACCCAGCCCCAAGTCACCTTTTAAATGCTTTGATGCTTAGAAATTTCTTCTACCAGATACCATAAATCATCTCTCTCAAATTCAAAGTTTCACAAATCTCTAGGGCAGTGACAAAATGCTGCCAGCCTCTTTGCTAAAACATAGCAAGAGTCACCTTTGCTCCAGTTCCCAACAAGTTCCTCGTCTTCATCTGAGACCACCTCAGCCTGGACGTTATTGTCCATTTCACTATCAGCATTTCTGTCAAAGCCATTCAACAAGTCTCTAGGAGTTTCCAAACTTTTCCACATTTTTCTGTCTTCTTCTGAGACCTCCAAACTCTGCCTAATACCCAGTTCCAAAATTGCTTCCACTTTTGTTGGTATCTTTCAGCAATGTCCCACTCTTCTGGTACGAATTTTCTGTATTAGTTCATTTTCATGCTGCTGATAAAGACCTATCCAAGACTGGGAAGAAAAAGATTTAATTGGATTTACAGTTCCACATGGCTGGAGAGGCCTCAGAATCATGGTGGGAGGTGAAAGACACTTTCTTACATGGCAGTGGGAAGAGAAAATGAGGAAGATGCAAAAGGAGAAACCCCTGATAATCCATCAGATCTTATGAGACTTATTCACTACCATAAGAACGGTATGGGCGAAACCGCCTCATGATTCAAATTATCTACTACCACGTCCCTCCCACAACACATGAGAATTATGGGAGTACAATTCAAGATGAGATTTGGGTGAGGACACAGAGCCAAACCATATCAATACACTTTCATGGTTTATTGTCTGTCTCCCTCCACTAAAGTATATGCTCCATGAGGGTAGGTATTTTTGTCTCTTTGATATGTGCACCTGGAGTAGCACAAAGTAATCAGTGGAATTATCCATCCTAGCTCTGTCCTAGTGATTTCATGGACTCATTCTTTTCATCTTTCTTGGTACTAAATAATTCTAGTTTATGAGGGGTAGGGGAGAATTTTATCTTCACCTGGAAAGTCTTCCCTCTCTCTTATTACTTGAGTTTCCCATTTCTAGAACAAGTATGTTTTTTTGGAGAGTGGTGGTAGGTGGACAAATCAGAACTAAAAATAAAACTTCCCATGAAAATGTAAAAGCAGTAATTAACTGAGGCCCTGTAAGTTTTAGCTGCTTCCATATAATAAATTTCCTGCAAACAAATTGAATATGTGGCATGAGGCCAGAGCTGCCAATCTTATTTAAAAATGTCTCCACCCGGATAGTTCCAAGGGTCCCTTATCTTTTGTTATTTGATGAGATACTCAGAGAAACTCTGATTCCCTCAAGTCACTGGGGCACCTCCTATACTGAAAGAAATGTGTTTGGCTCACTGTATGACCAGCTTGATTATTTGTGTAGAAATGTGAGGTTTCTAAAGCCAAACCAGCTATGCATTTAGATGTAGCCCAACTTCCTAACCAGGAAATGGCAAAGAAGAATCAGGTTAAATGACTGTAATATAGGTATGTAGTCATTTTGAAAAATTCCAACATCCTGCAACAATCTAGGGGAAAACAACACTCAGTCTTACCGTATGTAAGACTGATTCATGGCTAATGATTTATCATTGATGTTTGCTTCAGCTTCCATTTTCAGAGTTATAAGATAAGCAAACAGATGTTTACCACCCTTAATTTCAAAGAAATATATTGCAACTGCAATTCAACACAGTTTTATTGAATATGTGAAATATTGTTACAGGACAACTGAGAACAATAATTTATAATACAAAATAAACACAAAAGTAAAAGTAAGAATCTTTATATGCCAAAATTTAAATTTTTGATAGAAGATAAATATCTTGATTAATTAAAGTCAAAAGGAATATCTAATGCTATGTTTGATTGGGAGTATAAATACAAGATTTGAAAGACCAACTTGTGCCTTTTCATCTCTACAAAATAATACAAGACTTAACAAAAAAAGAAGGTCATGGGGTTACAATTTTAAAAGGAGATTGAAAAGGCTGCTATTTAGAGACATTCTAACAATGATGAAGATATGGGCAACAATTAGGCTGTAAATGATCAAGACAAAGTTTGAGCCATAAGTATCATGTAATTTAAAATAAAGGAAAAGAATTGGAATGTTCCCAACATACCGAAAAGATAAATGTTACAGGTGATGGATATCTCAGTTACCCTGATTTAGTCATTATGCATTGTATGCATACATCAAAATATCACCTGCACCCCACAAACATGTACAAATATTATATATCGATAAAAAAAGATAAAGTTTGAGGAAAGGAACAGGAAAACAGTAGCCATCAATTGCGTATTGCTGGAGTGAGTTCAACAGATAAGAAAATGAAAGTCTACATGGTAATTTAATTAAAATAGCATCCAGCCCTGAAAAAATGGAGGGAAAAGAGAGAGAGAGGTGGAAATACAAAGAATGACTTCCAGAAGCATTCTTCATAATTGGAAGAGATCAGGATGGAAGGATGGAGGCATGATCAAGGTTCAGAAGAAAGATGGAAAAAGGTGGCCAGGGGATGAATGAAATTATGTAACTAAGGGTCTCAGAAGGCAAGGAGAATCAAGGTAAGCACGATGCTCATGCTACATGCTGTGCCATTGTCATGTTCTTTATTTCTGACCCAGGAATCTCATGTCCTCTGCCAGCATCCATGAAAAGGTGACAGACCGTCTTGTTAGTTTGGAAGTGAAGTAAATTCCCTAACCCTAACAGTTACTTCAGGATCTCTTATGACCTTTACTTTGTCCTTGTGACCCTCCAAGAGGATAGCATGGCACCAAGCATTTTACTTGATCATGCAAATTCTTTCTCCTATACAGCAATTCCAAGTACTAAGATTTTGCAACACATACCTTAGGAAGCACTATTCTAAGAACACTGGTGCAGGCCTGGGTGGAACACGTATAAGATTTGAAAAGACCTGCTTTTCCAAATGTATCTTTCTATGTCCTGTTATGCTACCCTAAATTCCCACCATTTGAATGGCTCCTTTGGTAAAATGCATTATTTCCAGAAGGCCCATATTGTAATGCAAACTTGTTGCCTGGAGGTACAGTACAGGATTATACATAGATTATGTAAGAGGAGATTCAGAGAGAGTGAGAGTTAGGCTCTGATAGAATGTGGAAAGTAGGTTCTAGGTTAGGAAAGGTCCTGAAATTAAATTTGTGTCTGGGTGGAAAAAAACAAACTGAAGCACTGCAGTGATGGATTCTCTTTTCTCCTCTTCAAATATTATACTTATAGCCAGGATTTATGTTCAAAGTGAATTGCAAAAATGTTTTTCTTGCCTCCCTATTCTCTCTGTATTAATTGTATCTTTCTGTTTTTTTTTTTGTTTTGTTTTTAGAGATAAGATTTCACTCTGTTGCCCAGGCTACAGGGCAGTGACATACTCAAAGCTCACTGCAGTTGAACTCCTAGGCTCAAGTGATCCTCCCACCTCAGCCTCACAAACAGCTGAGCACCACCAAGCCCAGTTAATTTTTTAATTTTTCGTAGAGACGAGGTTTCTTTATGTTGCCCAGGCTGCTCTCAAACTCCTGGCCTCAAGCAATCTTCCTACCTTGGCCTCCCAAAATTCTGGGATTATAGGCAACACCCCCCATTGCCACAACCCACCCCCACCTCCAGTCAAGTCTTCTCTTTCTGTTTCAACTGGAATGTAAATTAGTCCTTAATCCCAAGTGAGTAGTTAAAAATTTGAATATTAGCTTCGTTGTAAAAGGAGGCTTGAATCAGCATCGTTTGGGAGAGCAGGAGGAGGAACAGATAGGCCGTATGGCAGATATTTTCAAAACAAACTTTTCATTCCCTTAAGGAAACATTTGGAGGCGTCAAAACAGGACAAGTAAGGTGCTGAACTTAAGCCTTATATTTCCTGACTCTGCCTAAGCTAGCCATCTGATGTTTTTACTTAACATTTATTTTATTGCATTTTGGTTTAGGCTTTTTTATTAAAGCAGGAAAAGGAGAGATTTATAATAGGTATGGCTCAATAATTCATTCAATTATGACAATTTCTGCTTGGAAACAATGCATATTCTAATGTTCTTTCTTGAATCACAACTTTTTAGAAGCTGTTTATCACAGTTACTTAACTTGTACATGATTTTGCTATGTTATCATCACCATTTGGGAAAAGTTATTCAGAGAGAATACACTAAGAGATTTTGTATTTTCTCTCTCTAAAATAAGTTGTGTGTACTCAGCATGCAGGGCGTTGGGCTACAAGGAACTAAGATTTTCCCATTAAAAAAGAAGTCCTTCTCTAAGGTGTTTACAATGTGCTCTACACACATCGGGCTTTAGATCAAAGCCAGGACCATCACCATGTTATCCTACAATGGTGTTTCAAACATCACCTTGCCATATAAGCTATCACAAAAAATGTGTGAGATGTTTCAGAATAGCCAATTAAATTTCTTCTACTTTTATAGCCAGATATAACATAATATATTATCCTTCAAAGAAAGTATTCATGGATCAACCAACTTTCAGTTCTTTTGTAATGGTCAGGTTTATCTGCATTCATAGGAAGCCTCTGAAATGTCAGCAGGAAAGCCTGACCTTGGGGATAGCTTATCAAATACTGGGTCATTTGAGTCTGATGTATTCTAAATCATCAGGGCAAGTCTGTCGTCCTTTAGCATAAGCCCCTTTTTGATTCCTACATGGCGAAATTTCAAACTCAATGAGAAGTATGACTGCATATAGGTCATCCAGTTATTAAAAACAAACTCCACAAGCAAACTGTGAACATAAGACTGCCGGCCGGGTGTGATGCCTCACGCCTGTAATCTCAGCTTTGGCAGGCCGAGGCAGACAGACCATGAGGTCAGGAGATCAAGGCCATCCTGGCCAACATGATGAAACCCTGTCTCTGCTAAAAATACAAATATTAGCCATGCATGGTGGTGTGTACTTGTAGTCCCAGCTACTCGGGAGGCTGAGGCAGGAGAATTGCTTGAACTCAGGAGGTAGAGGCTGCAGTGAGCTGAGATTGTGCCACTGTACTCCAGCCTGTGTGACAGAGTGAGACTCTGTCAAAAAATAAAGAAAGATAAAAAGAAAGAAAGGAAGGAAAGAAGGAAGGAAGGAAAGAAGGAAGGGAGGAAAAGGAAAATAAGACTACTAGCAACATATTTTCATCTCTGATTACAGATGTGGCCCTCCTTTAGTTCCATATAATTCACATCACAATATACTAGCTCTTTCAAGATTTTAACAGTATTTTCTGGCATAGAAATGTCATATTAAACATTCTAGCTCATCAATATATTGGACTTAAAATAAGTCACTCGTTAACAAATTATCACAAAAGTTGGAGTACTTTCATTTTATCTTCCAAAGTCTCAAAAGAATTTGTACTGAGAATTTTCCTTACACTAAACTAGATGGAGCAGATTTTTCCTGGTTTGGTCTTGGGAGGGTGTATGTGTCCACTAATGTATTTATTTCTTCTAGATTTTCTAGTTTATGTGCATAGAGGTGTTCATAATATTCTCTGATGGTTATTTGTATTTCTGTGTTGTCAGTGGTAATACCACCCTTCTTGTTTCTGATTATATTTATTTGGATCTTCTCTCTTTTCTTCTTTATTAGTCTAGCTAGCAGTCCATCTATTTTATTAATATTTTAAAAAAACAGCTTTTGGATTTATTGCTCTTTTCAATGTTCTTTTGTGTCTCAATCTTCTTCAGTTCAGCTCTGATTTTGGTCATTTCCTGTCTTTTGCTGGCTTTGGGATTGGTTTGCTCTTGGTTCTCTAGTTCTTTCAATTGTAATGTTAGGTTGTTAAATTGAGATCTTTCTAACTTTTTGATTTGGACATTTAGTGCTATAAATGTCCCTCTTAACATTGCCTTAGCTGTGTCCCAAAGATTCTGGTATGTTGTATCTTTGTTTGTTTGTTTCAAAGACAAACAACCCCATTAAAAAGTGGGCAAAGGACATGAACAGAGACTTTTCAAAAGAAGACATACATGTGGCCAACAAACATAAGAAAAAAAGCTCAACATCACTGTCATTAGGGAAATACAGATCAAAACCACAATGAGAAACTGTCTCACAATAGTCATAATTGTGACTACTAAAAAGTCCAAAAATAACAGATGCTGGCAAAGTTGTGGAGAAAAGGGAACGTTTATACACTGTCAGTGGGAGTGTAAATTAGTTCAGCCATTGTGGAAGACAGTGTGGCAATTCCTCATAAACCTAAAAACAGAAATGCCATTCAACCCAACAATTCTGTTACTGGGTATATACCCAAAGGAATATAAATTATTCTGTTATAAAGACACATGCACACATATGTTCATTGCAGCACTATTTGTAATAACAAAGGCATGAAATCAACCTAAATGCCCATCAATGATAGATGAAGAAAATGTGGTACATATACACTGATATAGTTTGGCTCTGTGTCTCCACCCAAATCTCAACTAGAATTGTAATCTCCATGCATCAAAGTAGGAACCTGATGGGAAGTGATTGGATTATGGAGGCTGTTTCTCCCATGCTGTTCTCACGATAGTGAATGAGTCTCATGATATCCGATGGTTTTAAGAGTGGCAGTTTCTCCTGTGCTCACCCTTAACTTCTCTTGCCTGCCACCATGTAAGATGTGCCTTCGTCCCCTTCCACCATGGTTGTAAGTTTTCTGAGGCCTCCCCAGCCAAGCAAAACTGGGAGTCAATTAAACCTCTTTTCTTTATAAATTACCCACTATGAGGCATTTTTTTATAGCTATGAGAACATAAACTAATATAGAGAATTGGTACCAGCAGAGTGGGATACTGCTATAAAGATACCCAAAAATATGGAAGCAACTTTGGAACTGAGTAACAGGCAAAAGTTGGAACAATTTGGAGTGTTCAGGAGAAGACAGTAAGATGTGGGAAAATTTGGAACTTCATAGAGACTTTCTGAATGTCTTTGACCAAAATGCTAATAGTGATACAGACAATGAAGTCCAGGCTGAGGTGGTCTCAGATGGAGATGAGGAACTTGTTGGAAACCATAACAATGGTGCCTCTTGCTATACTTTAGCAAAGAGACTAGTGGCATTTTGCCCCTTCCCTAGAGATCTGTGGAACTTTGAACTTGAGAGAGATGATTTAGGGTATCTGGTAGAATAAATTTCTAAGCAGCAAAACATTAAAGAGGTGGCCTGGTGGATCCTGAAAGCCTTCGGTTTTATGCATTCACAAAGAAATGGTTTGAAATGGAAACTTATGTTTAAAATGAAGCAAGAGGATAAAGGTTTGGAAAATTTGCAGCCTGACCATGTAATAGAAAAGAAAAACTCACTTTCTGGGGAAAAATTCAAGCTGGCTATGAAATTTGCATAAGTAACAAGGAGCCAACTGTTATTAGAATATCCATGACAATGGGTAAAATGTCTCCAGGGCATGCCAGAGACCTTTGCAGCAGCCCCTCCCATCATAGGCCCAAGGCCTAGGAGGGAAAAATGGTTTTGTGGGCCAGACCCAGGACCCCACTGCCCTGTGCAGTCTCAGGACTTGGTGCTCTGTGTTCCAGCTGCTCCAGCTCTGGCTATGGCTAAAAGGGGTCAAGGTACAGCTGGACCATTGCTTCAGAGGGTGCAAGCCCCAAGCCTTGGAAGCTTCCACATGATGTTGGGCTTGCAGTTGCACAGAACACAAGAATTGAGCTTTGGGAACTTCTACTTAGATTTCAGAGGAAGTATGGAAACACCTGGATATCCAGGCCTATGTCTGCTGCAGGAGTGGAGCCTTCAAGAAGAAAGTCTGCTAGGGCAGTGTGGAAGGGAAATGTGGGGTTGGACCCATCACACAGAATTCCCACTGGGGTACTGCCTAGTGGAGCTATGAGGCAAGGGCCGCTATCCTCCAGTCTCCAGAAAAATAGATCCACTGACAGCTCGTACCTTGCACCTGGAAAAGCTGCAGACACTCAACACCAGCCCATGAGGGAGCTGCTGAAGGCCTTGAGAGCCCACCTTTTACATTTGCATCAGAGTAACCTGAATGTGAGACATGGGGTCAAAGGAGATTACTTTGGAGCTTTAAGATTTAATGACTGCCTGGCTGAGTTTCTGACTTGCATTGGGCCTGTGGCCCCTTTATTTTGGTCAATTTCTCCCATTTAGAGTGGGAACATTTACCCAGTGCCTATACCCTCATTATGTCTTGGAAGTAACCAGCTTGCTTTTGATTTTAAGGCTCATAGGTGGAAGGGACTTGTCTTGGATGAGACTTTGGATTTGGTCTTTTGAGTTAATGCTGGAATGAGTTAAGAATTTGGGGGACTGTTGGGAAGTCATGATTGTGTTTTGAAATGTGAAGACATGAGATTTTGGAGACACCAGTTGCAGAATGATATGGTTTGGCTGTGTCCCCACACAAATCTCATCTTGAATTGTAATCTCCATATGTCAAGGGAGGAACCTGATGAGAGGTGATTAGATTATGGGGGCCGTTTCCCCCTATACTGTTCTCATTATAGTGAATGAGTCTTACGAGATCTGATGGCTTTAAAAGTGGCAGTTTTTCCTGTGCTTGCACTTCACTTCTCTTGCCTGCTGCAATGTAGGATGTGCCTGCTTCCCATTTCGCCATGATTGTAAGTTTCCTGAGGCCTCCCCAGCCATACAGAACTGAGTCAATTAAACCTCTTTTCTTTATAAATTATGCAGTCTTAGGTATTTCTTATAGCCATGTCAAAACAGGCCAATACATACACCATGAAATACTAGGCAGACATGAAAAAGAACAAGATCGTGTCCTTTTCAGGAACATGGACAAAGTTGGAGGCCATTATCCTTAGCAAACTAACATAAGAAGAAACAGAAAATGAAGTACCACACGTTCTCACTTATAAGTGGGAGCTTGATGATGAGAACAAATGGACACAAAGAAGGGAACAACACACACTGGGGCCTACTGGAGGGTGGAGGTTGGAGGGTGGGAGGAGTGATGGGATCAGGAAAAATAACTAATGGATATAAGGCTTAATTCCTAGGTGATGAAATAATCTGTACAATAAATCCCCATGGCACAAATTACTTCCGTAACAAGCCTGCTCATGTACACCTGAACTTAAAAGTTAAATTTTAAAAAATTACAAAACAACTGCAAGAAGAAAAATGAGATGGAGCAAAATATTTTAGCAGTGGACAGAGATTTTGGTTTCTTTGTTTCACTGTCTCTCAAGGACTGTTTTTTTTTAAGATGGGGAAAATGTACTTTTAGTCTACTGAGCGTTAAGAATTAGTAGTAAAAGCAGGAACTCTTTTTCAAATGCCACCAAAGTTGCAGTTTTATAGCATAGTGTTCCTTAGGTCTTTTCTTGTTGGTACCCAAGATGGCTGGAATACTCTGAGTCACTGTAAACCCTTTGTTTAACTCAGAAAATGTCCTTAGCTTCTGTCCCCTTTTTTGTTTCAACTCTTCTTACCTTTTTCTGATGGCCCTATTTTTAACCCATGGCTTTCCTGGCTTTGATTATGCTCCATCTCAGATGCTGTCAATAATCTTCACCCATAATTTTTGGACCTTACCATTACAGTGTATGCTAGGCAGACTGTAACTGCCAGCACCGGTATCTCATTGTAGAGCCTGTTCCGCCTGTGTGCATAGGAGCAGCCTTCAGTACTGGCTGACAGAAATTGGTCTATACACAGGCCCGGTCTCTCATAGTCAGGTGGAATAACTCTGAGGCATATGTTGTATAATGGCTCTGTGATTTCTCCAGCAGTATAAAGCTCCAGTTACCCAAAGAAGTAATTGCCTGATACACATCCTTTGTTAACACCCTTAATTTTCCTAAATCCGTTCTCTCCACTCCCCTACCTATATGTGCTGGGATAATTGCTAAACTGAATTTTTGTCTCAGAGTCTACTTTTAAGGAACCCAAGCCCAGATACTGCCACTAGATTTCCTTCTTTTCTTATATGCGTCTAGTCTATATTCAAGTGATGTTGTATCCTATCTTCAAATTAGGCAGCCAGATAACATTCCAGCTCTACATATCTTGAGGTGAGGCTGGCAATTGCATGCATATTTGTACTTGAAAGGTATGATTTTATATGCAATAGATTTTTCTTTTATTGTATCTTTCTGTCTTTAGATGAATTGATGCTAATATTCTCATGCCTCCCAAATCTGTATCTCCAGGCCAGAGCTCTCTTTCAAAATTTCAGCAAGTATATCAAACAGTCCACTTGTCACCTGGATATGCACACAACCATCAAACTTAGCATAAATAGTCTTTAGCCCAACACATTTTCCGTTAACCTTGCTCCACTCCCAGACTTCCCTGTACCATTTACCCAATTGCTTAAATCAGAAACCAGAGAAAACCCTTGACTACTCTCATTTAAGCCAATATCAAATAGTCATATGCTACCTTACAAGTTATAGATGACTCAATTTACAGTAACTTAAATGATGTTGTTTTCTTTTTCTCACATAAGAAGTAGGTTCAAGGTAGGTTGCTGTGGTGTTGATTCAGTAACCTAAAAATGTCCAGCAATATTTCTGCAATTTATGTGGTATTCCCTGATGGAATTGAGACAGAACTGCGTCACCTTTATGTTCAAAAGAAACCCAAGTAGAAAGAAGCAGTCTTGTGAGTCTTTTTTACAAGGAAAAACTGCTTTCCCTGAAGAGCCTCCCAGCAGACTTCTCTTTATAATTCGCTTGTCGGAATAGGCCAGATGACTACCCCAGGACAAGGGAGACTGAGAAAACAGGGAACAGGATTGTTGTAACTGGACTATTCCAATCAACATCCATTTACTCAAGATGGACACATTGGCTCCTCAGAAAGCCAGAGTCCTTTAGCAGGAAAAATTGAAAATACAAAATTCATTAAATAACTTGAACTATCTGCAACAAATCCCTGCCCCCCTGCACCTTCCTTCCAACCAAATATCAATTTGAGTCTTATCCTTTAAACATCATGAAAATATGCCCATTCCTTCACCACTGCCCCCACTTAATATAAACTACCATCATCTGTGCTTAGAGCTACAGCAATAGACTGTTAATTGTTTCTCTGGTTTAAGTGATAATTACTTTCCACCAATCTCTTTTCCAACTTCACCAACTTGTGATCTTTTATGTAGGTAAGTATGAACTTGTTATTTACTGCCTTAAGCCACTTCCATGACCAACACCAGGCTATTTCTTAGCTCTGCTCACCTTCTCCCCTGCTTCAACTACCTCTCCCCTCCCACTCACCCACTTTTAGTTTACTCCTACTCATTGTTCAAGATGTTCTCTCACTTTTCCCCTCCTGTTCCTTTCCTCAAGGCTGATATGGGTGATCCTTCATGTATATTTGTATTGTATAATATAATATTGTGTTATTATTATTTCACTATATGATTGTCACCACCATCAGAAAGAGTTTCTTTATAAGTAAAGCATTTGTTTCATTCAACTCAGAGTCCTTATTACCCAGCACAGTACCTGGCACTAAGAGTTCAATTAATACTTATGGAATGAACAGACTAATTAATTTTGAAAGAGTAATTGAATGACGATGGTAAATTGAAAAAGTTGGGTAGTAATTGTTTCTCTGGACACCTATAATAAGAGAACAAACAAGAAACAATACAACAAAGTTATTGGGAGTATAATTTCTGTATCCCCTCTACAGTTTAACTCCATAGGGTCAACTCTCTGACCTTGAGCTAGTTAAACATTTCTTTGTATGTATAATGTGGATAATGAAACTACTTAGCTCAAAAGGTTGTTATAAGGATCAAAATAGTTGATGCTTGCAATTCCAAGTAATGCATAGATTAACACCCAACACATGGTGAATGTTATAAAAGTTTTATAAGTAAGTAAATAAGGCAGTTATGATTCCTGTCCCTACAAAATTTATAGTCTAGGTCAGTGCTGTCTAATAGAAATACAAGGTAAACCACATATGTAAACATTTCTAGTGGCTATACTAAAAAGTGGCTGAATTACAAAGAAGATTGATTTAAATAGTTTATGGTAACTGCTATATCAAAAATATTATTTCAACAGGTAACCTATCTAAAAAGTTACATTATTTTATACTAAGTCTTCAAAATTCAATGCATTTTATACTTATGGCACATCTCAATTCAGATGCTTCTTATCTGTATTTAGATCTCGTAAACCTACAGTTGAAAAAGTAGACTCACATATCCAAGTTGTTCCAAACATACTTTATAATTTTACTATAACTGATTCAGATATCAGTGTTAATTTGCAATTTGTAACAACTGAAGTTCAGAATTCAGTTCCTCAGTCATACTATTTACAGTTATTGTCCAAGAGCTGCATAGGCTGGCATGGGACTAGAGGAAAGGTGATAAGTAAGCAGACAATTACAGAGTGTGATTGACACAGAGTACTGTGTTAGGGCAAGGATGGAGTGCTGTGGGAACACATAGTAAAGGTACTAATGAAGCTTGGCTGAGGGAATTTATCAAGGAAATTTTCCTGGAGAAAATGCTATCTTGAGATCTCAAGGATAAGCAGGAGCTGGCCAGATGATGAGGGACAAAGAGCATCTATCAGAAGGAATTGTGTTGCGGATGAGGGGAAATATAGCATTTTCACAGACCTGAACAAATTTCAGAGTGACTGATGCATAGAGTGTATATGTATATATAGTAAGTGGAGGATGGGATACAGGGGAAGAGGTGGAAAAGGGAGCAGTTGAGAAGTAAGGCTAAAAAAGTTAGTCAGGGAAAAAATCATGAATGAGTTTTATAAAACATGTTAAGGAGGTCAGACTACCCTGAAGTTAATAAGGAGCCACTGAAGGATTTAAACCTTCAGTTACATGATCATGATATGTTTACTAAAGATCATTCTGGTAACAGTATGAAAAAGGTTTAGAAGATAATCAATGTCTGTGTCTCATACTCATAAGTTGGCTACTACCAAAAAAAAAAAAACAGAACAGAGCAAGCATTGGTGGGTGAGGATGTGAGGAAACAGAAACCCTTGTGCACTGTTGTTAGTAACATAAAATGGTCCAATCACTGTATGGCACTTCCTCAAAAAATTAAAAATAGAATTACCACATAATCCAGCAATTCCACTTCTGGATATATACCCAGAAGAATTGAAAGAAGGATCGAAGAGATAATGTGCACACGCATGTTCATAACAGCATTATTTACAATAGCTAAAACATGAAAGCTACCCAAGTATCTATAGACAGATGAATGGGTAAGCAAAATATGATATATACATATAATAGGATATTATTCAAGCTTAAAAAGGAAGGAAAGCCTGATACATGCTAAATGAAATGAGCTAATCACAGAAAGACAAATACTGCTTGGTCACACTTACATGAGGTACTTAGAATAGCAAAAATCAGAGAGACAGAAGTAGAATAGAGGTTGCCAGGGGTAGGGGGAAGAGAAGAGGGGAATTATTGTTTAACTGATAGAGAGTTTCAGTTTTGCAAGATGAAAAGAGTTCTGGAAATAAATGGTGGTGATGGTTGCAAAACAATGTGAATGTTTTTAATATTAGTGAACTGTACATTTAAAAATGGTTAAGATGGCAAATTTTATGTTATGTGTATTCTAATAAAACTTTTAAAAAACAAAAACAATCACTGGGCATCAAATTAAAAAGGTTATTGCTAAGATGCAAGCAAAAGATAAAGATGGTAGCTGAAATGAGACAAGAGAAATATGGATGGAGAGACATAGGTTGAGTTCAAAAATATTCGGGGTACAATGAACAAGAGTTTATGGGTGATTAAATTTAGTCTTGGGAGAGGGAAAGTAAGGAGTTAAGCTATTTTCCAGATTTCTAGTGTGAGCAACTAAGGTGGATAGTGATGACATGCACTGAGATAGAAAACCAAGAGGACACATAGACTTGGCTGGGGTTGGGGGTGGAGAATATAAAAGGTTTGCCTTCAAACTCATTGATTTTGAGGTATTTGTAGAGAATGCAAAGGGAGTTGTCTTGCTGGCAACTGGCAACATAGTTCATAATTTCTGGACAGATCTTGGAGCCTTTCTCATGTGGAGGATAAAGGTATAGGAGTGGATGATCACCAAGGGTAGTTCATGGATGTTTATAGTCTGTCTGCCAGCACATTCCCCTTAATTGTTTTGAGTATTTTACATTTCTTCACCAACAATCTGTGTGATTTGGATAGGACTCCACCCAAATTTGGCCCCAAGGATAGAATGTGAAACACACCTGGCCACAGTGATTGGGTGTAAGGTTGGCAGCTTAAACTAGTAAAATAAGTGTCTGTCTAAGGATGTGTGCAGAAGTTATTGATTTAAAAATAAAAGTCTACTCCACTCAATCATATTAGACTAGAACCAGGAAAAATAGGAAATTAGAGTTGTTGAAGCCATCTTGCCACCACAAGGATGAGAACAACTGGAGGCTATCCCATTGAGCCTGAGAAGGAATCTAATATATAGGTTTGAGACAAAGGGCAATTGAGTTCTTTTTATGTCATTTCAGTTCTGAATCCAGCCATGCCTGAAGCAAGACCAAACACTAGACATTTCAAATATGTGAGCCAATGATGTGCCTACTTTTCTTACACCAGTTTGAGTTGTATCCTAATGAATACGGGCAGTCCTGGCTCTGCATAGTAGTGCAGGCAGGACCATAAAAAATGACTTTATGGCCAGGTGTCGTGGCTCACACCTATAATCCCAGCACTTTGGGAGGGTGTGGTGGAGGATCGTTTGAGGTCAGGAGTTCGAAACCATCCTGGCCAACATGGCAAAATGCCATCTCTACTAAAAATACAAAAATTAGCCTGGCGTGGTGGCATGCGCCTGTAGTCCCAGCTACTCAGGGAGCTGAGGTGGGAGAATCGCTTGCTCCCAGGAGGCAGAAGTTGCAGTGAGCTGAGACCATGCCACTGCACTCCAGCCTCGGTGACAGAGTGGAACTCTGTATGAAAATAAATAAATTTAAAAATGACTTTACAAGCTGAAACTCTGAAAAGTGATCTTAACAATCAATGGGGAAAATTACAATTGGTCCAAGACCTTTAGATTTTTTTTGTTAAAATATTAAAAATCTGTTATTTTGGGAAACTAAAAAATTACAAAACTAATATTTATTAAGTATACTAAAATTTAAAACTTAGATAATTAAGCATTCAAGTGTTTTATTTCTTTGTAAAAGTGTATCGAAAGTGGTTTGGACAAGCATTTTTTCTATGTCTTAGTGAATTATTATAGTCCTTTATAAATTTGCATCAGCTTCCAACATTTTACCTTTTGCCCTTTCAATGTTGTAAAATATCTCTGGGATTTCCTTTCATTTGAAGGATTTTTGTCTTTTTTTTTTTAATTACACACATATATGTAACAGTACAGTTTTACAGAATGCTAAGAGTGCTTTTCTTCATATTTACAAAAAGGCTTGAAACATATGAACTTTCTATTAGTAATCATATAAAAGCACACCCAAATCTAATTCCTAAATAGATGATGCATTATAATTGGTTTAGAATTCAAAGGCTTAATGGCAAGAATCAGGGGAGGAAAGGAGTAAGTTTCTAACCAAAAAATAAATGCGAGATAATAAATAGAATTTAATATGGCCTCATGTGCCCTGAAGGAGGTGGTGAACCATTTGGAGGAATAATTGCTATGTCCAAGTAATCTCCTATTTGGAACTTCTGCAACTGCAGGGTTATGGAATCATCAGTCCCCTTTCTGCCAGATATGGTGCTGCCAACCTCCTTAACTCAATAGCCAGGTATTGTAACATCTGTAAAAACAATTGCAAAATTGAAGTGAGTGCCCTTCTTTCTAGCTTCTGGATAGACTTCTTTTACTAAGCTTGTCAGTTATTTCAAGGTTGCATCCATCCAAGTGTAGACCTGCAACTCGCTGGGCTGGACATTTCCCCAGGAGAACTCGTCCATTCAGTGGTGGCAGCCATTATTGGTGGGGAAGATCTGTAGCAAGCAGCTGGCAAGGTTTCTTATGGTCGATTGGTTTCTCTTGCTCCTTCTTATTTCCTCCTGGGTAACGCGTGACTCCACTGCCATCTTCCTCCTACAGGCCGCCTGTTTTTCTTTACTGTTGTTACTTCTTCTGGGATATCTTCATCCTTTTTGTCACAACCACTTTCCTCTTTTAAGTCTATACATTTGCCTTCATGAAGTTCCTGTGGCTGCAAACCTAGAGTCTTTTGAATAGCAGGTGTCAACATTTGCACAGTCAGCTATTTCTTCTAAAATTCCATTAATGTTCAATTCAAAAACTGTGAAGTCATGCCAGTTTCTAAAACACTAAACTCTGCCTTCACTGGCAGTGAAATATTTCTCTTCAGTCTCCTTATAATTACTAATTCCTTTCAATGCAGCACCTGACTTCAGCATTTGGCCTACCTGATAGTTAAGCTGATTGGGTTTTTGTTTTCATTACACTCTTCGATCCTAAGTAAAAGTAAGTGCTCCGTTCTATCCTAAGCAGCTTTCTATTCTGAGTGCAATTTAAAGTAAACAATGTTGAAGCTGCATTACCTTGTTTTTGAATGATCCGACTCTTCAACATCATTTGTTCACTATCTTCAGGCAGTCCCAGGTCTCATCATGTCTTTACTTTGCGGTCTCCATTTTCAAGTCTCATCACATTTAATTTCACTTTCAGCATTATCACTTTTAATTTATTTGCTGCACTTTAATTGCTGTTGGTTATTTTTCTCTACTACTGATTTCTTTAATGTCATATGGGCTTCATACAAGGAGGGAAGGAGGCAACCCAACCAAGACTTTGCTGTCTGTGCATGAACTAAATAACAAATAGGAAGTGACCAATCACTAACAGAATTTGAAACGACTGATGTGATTGGTCACTGACCATGATACGTGTCTGTTATTTACACAGAGATTCATGGACTAAAGAGCTAGCAGTGAAGCTTATACTTTAAGCAATTACTCACAATTAATACACTGTGTAACTGAAATTTGAACCATGTTACTGCCTTATCAAATTAAATGATTTCAAGAGAAAGAAGTTGTATAAAAGTTTGTATAGTGAACAATGAGAAAGGAAGAATTTGCCTCACATCAGGCAACTGTCGGTGTCTGGTCTCACAGCTTCTCATCTGATGCTAGGATGGCAGGGTGGCCAATTCCCTCTGGGAGGGCTCTTGGCATTCATATTCCTCTCCTTGATGCTTTTGTAGTCCTTTTCCTTCCAAAACTAGCTTGCCTGCCTAGGGAGTGGGTAAAGTCAATGAGTGTGAGTTATGTGAGAGTCCCAAAATACCAGACCATCTCACAAAAGAGCAAAGATGTCACAGGAGGAAAATAGACTGAAGTATTTATTGATAAATTGGGAAGTTGATTTTAAACATCTAGACCTGTTACAAGTAAATTATCTGTTATGTTATCATTGTCTACAAAATGTGCCTAAAGCTTAGGCACATTTGTGTCACATATGTATGCATATGTTTAACTATTTATTTGTTTATTATTAGAGCCTAACCTCATAATCAAATTGCTCTGTTTGAGCCCCTAAAGTAGCTTGTCACTGAGTGAAAGTAATTTCCCATGGCAGGTGCTCCCAGCAGGTGGCTGCTCACGGTACCTGCATCCGAAAGGTAGATTTAGCCAGAGATTTTATTTTAATAAGAAACCCGTATTGCAGCCGAGCCACCACTGGGTGATGTGCCAAAATTCATGTCTGCAGCATGATTTATTATGTGAAAATACCACAGAACTAATCAGTGGAGTTACTAATTAATACAAATCTGCATTTTTTGCATAACAATTAGTGTAAGGAGAGAGCAGTGAAAGTGGAAGTTTGACTCCTTTAATCTCAGTGCCTACTCAAGCGGAAAGACCCACCAGGGCCAAACTCTGAGATCTACATTTGGAATTTTCCTCCTTTGATTAGTTAAAGACATAAAAGGTCAAATTATCAATATTTAATCTGAGTGAAATGCATTTGTTAAAAAGGAAAGAAAACATTTTATTTAAAGAAAGTGAGACTCTAGGCATGAATTCTTTAATAAAAAATGATTATATTTCTCATTACAGTGAAGTCTGAATAATACTTGATAAGTATTTTGTTTACTACTAATAATGATGTTTTGAAAATTACATTGATAAGTGTGTGTGAGGGGATATGGTATATATTTCTCAGATGTTTAAATTGCCAAAGGAGCTTTCTCTTCTCAATTATGTCTTTACTAGACTTTTCCAGTATATCTTGGATAAATTATGAGTACTCCATGTGTAATACTTTAAATCTGGCATGATTTAGCTAATTGTGTGGCTCACCAAATCTGAGTGAATAACACCATTTAACTTCTGTTGGCTTATTTTTTCATTAATTTACCATAAATTGTTTACAATATGAACTAACTGAAGCATTCATAAAGTGACGGTGAAACAGATTTATATTTTCAATAAAATTTATACTCCATAAAACATAAGCAAAATAAAAAACATGTTTAGAGATATTTTTATTATTTCTGTGGACAATAAACAAGAAATTCATTAGACAGAAATTCTGTGGACAGTAGAAGAAATTCTGTGGACAGTAAACAAGAAATTCATTTTGGTTTTGAAGCTGTATGTCAAATAAGCACAAATGTTGGAATAATGACTGTTTCTTAAAGTTATTCAATATATGATTTCTGTCTTTGTTTCAGACTAGCCAGCTCAAATTATAGATTAAGCTCTTTCCTTACCCCTAAATCTGGCTCTCAGGTTTTCCAGGAAATTTACTGTGAATATGCGGCTAATCAGATGCAGACTTACAGGACTCTTTGGTTCAGACATGGTGGCCAACGGTTTTTTTGTTTTTGTTTTTGTTTTTAAAACAAAGCAAATAGGGAAGAATGGAAGGGAGGAAGGGAAGGAAAGCAGGAGGAAGGGGAGGGAGAAAAGGAAGGAAAGGAGGAAGAATGGGAGGGAGAAAAGGAAGGAAAGGTAGAAGAAGGGGAGGGAGAAAAGGAGGAAGTAGGGGAGGGAGGAAAGGAGGAAGAGAGGGAGCAAAGGAGGAAGGAAGAAGGGAAGAGAGTTTCTGCTGAATCTAGTAGGGTGAACGTCAGGGCCTGTGGAGTGGGAATTGTCCACGGTGCTGATAAGTTGAGAAAGTCATTCCTTCTACAAGTTGCGTGGGGCTGAAAACCTGGTTTGCCCGCGTTCCTCCCCGTGCCTATAGGAACTTGCCCCGGTCTCCTCTCCCAACCCACTGCAGCAGCCATTGTTCTTGGGAAACTCCGGCGCCGTCGGTGTGTAACGGCTTTCCACTCCCGAAGCTACACACAGCTACTGAGGATTTTTGTTTACTTGCTTCTTTCTGTTAAGGCAAAGGCTGGCAAATAGCGTGTGCTTGTCAGTTCCCTGGCCCTGCGATCCCTTTTGAACCGCAAGCTGTTCCTCGATCCCTGGGAAACAGGTGTGCGCCCTCTGCTCACGCTCCTCACCCGAGAGCAGGTGCGCCGGTGGACATACACTCACGGACAGTCTCACCCCCACCCACTTATACATACACTTACATACACATTGACATTAATTGACACACACCTTCACACACTCATGTTCACATACACACTACCAACCACACACTCATGCACACACGATTTGCACACACATTCACATAATCTTACACACTCAGGCTTACACGGATTCACACACATACATTCAAGTGCAATCACACACTAACACTCTTCTGCACACACAGCGCATCGGACGCACGAGGCCTTGAGCAAGGTGTGGGTCACCTTGGCCAGTGACCCACACCTGCCAAGATGGTCCTACTGCGTTGATTTTACATTGTTGGTTCTGCGTGTTGGATGGTTTAAGGAAAGCCCCTCAATCCTGACGGGGAATCAGAGACAAGTCCTTCCAAGGTCTGTGGGAGCCGAGAAAGGAGCCACTGAGGCCCCGTTGGGACCGGGAGGGCATAAATAATAAATAAAAAGGCCCAGGCAGGCGGAGCTGGGGAAGCCCGGTACTAAATCACTCCCCAAATCACAGTCGCGTCGTGCTCCATCCAATAGCTCTAAGCGATTTGTGGGGTTGGGGGTTGAAATCAATTTTTTCCGTTCTCGCAGGTGCAATATGAATCAATTATCTTAATTAAGATTATGCCGCAAGCCCAGGAGATTTGGGGAGGACGGGTTTTGCGCTCGGGGCGACGGCGAGGCATTTTAATAGCGTCTCTCTCGCTCTTGGCTCTCCCCAGTCGCCTGCCTGTCGAGCCTGGGCAGCTCCAGCCTCAGGCCAGGACCCGGGAGCCCAACTGCCTCCCCCGGGGCGGAGGCGCCGCGTCGGCGGTCTGGTCCCAACCCGCGTCAACAGCCCACCAACCCCCACCCCGCGAAGCTCTCTGGAGCCTCTGAGCTACCGGGCGTCTGTAGGACCTGCAGCTCTCAGCCCTCGACTGCTGCGGCCCCTGCGAACCACGGTCTCGTGGGCCCCTCGGTTACCCCGCCCGCCACCCCCATCTCCCGCCCCTGGAACGCGCCCAGGCGCGGACACCTCCCTCCTAGGTAGGGCGGGGAGAGGACGCGGGAACCTCTCTAGGTCGGCGGGGCTGCCCAGGCCACACTGGATCCTTTCATTGAACGCAAACCTCCCTTTGCAAGACCGAGCATCTGTTTCCCTGAGAAACAGGTCACCGCCGGGGACGCTGGCCCTGCCCCTCCTCTTTATCTTGGCCCTGTGAATGCTTCGCTCCCACCTCCCACCTCCCGCTTTCGCCTCCAGCCACGCGCTTCCCACCCCCTACGTCCCGGCCACTAGCCTCCATCCCTTCCCCACCCCCATCCCTCCACACGCCTCCCCCTTCCCCTCCGCCCGGCCCAGGCCACACGCCTCCTCCCGCCCCCCTTCCTGCGGGCGCTCCTGCTGCCGCTGTAACGGCCGGGACGCCCGGCCCGCGCCGCGCACTTAGAGCGGGGACCCGGGAGGCGGCAGATTTGGGGCATTGCTTGAGGGCAGTGAGTCATGAAAGCGGCTTTTGTTGCCCGCGCGTGCGGTTCGCGTGCCGCTGGGTAGCCTGCAGCGCCCAGTGGGGACTGGAGCTGGGGGAGTACAGCTAACGGGCAGCGAGGGGAGAGAGAAAAAACTTAGGGAATCAGGAGGGGGGAAAGTGTGCAACCGTCCAAACGTGTCCAAAGAGAAGAAAATAAGGAGGCGGGGCGAGGCCGCGGAGAAGGTCCTCAGCGCTAAACCGCGCCGCGCCTTAAGCTCCGTCCTCTCTCGGCGTCCGGCTCACTCTGTTCTCTCGCCCCAATTTCTCGCGCCTTCAACCCCAAACAAAAAGCACCTCAATCCAGGCCTTGTCTGGGCTCCTCCCTTTAGGGCCTAACTACCCCCCATCTCCCGGGAGCCCCGGCACTGGCTGAGCGTCGCGATGCCCGCACCCCGGGTCGAAATTCTCCGCGCGGAGGAGGATCACATCCGGGCGCTGCAGGCTGGGAAGCCGAGTAATAGCCACCGTGAGACCCAACCTCAGCCCGGTCTCTGCAACATCCTGAAGTGGTCTTCCCTTTATACAAATCCCCAGACCTGAGTGAACAACGCTCAGTGGGATTAGAGATGAATTTATCAAGGGGAGAGGGAGGAAACAGACTAGTAATTCCTGCACTTTTTGCATTTGAGTCTCCGTCTGGCAAAACACTCGGGCGTCCCTCTTGCCCGGGAACATCTGACGCCGCCATAATTCTGTATTGTACGGGATGTCGCAAACTGGAGAAGTTTCTGCTTTCCGAGGGTGACGGACAAGGATTTAGCAGAGGGACCTCTAGGCCACCCCTGACCTCGGGGTTAGCTGGAGTCCTTTCTCCCACTCTGTCCCCAGATATCCTCTGGAGCTTCCCGAGGTTGGAAAAACGAGAGCCTTGACACGAGTTCCTTTTGCCTGAGCACCGTACGCTGCCAGTCTGAACAGCTGCCGGACGAGGTGCAGCACTTAGCTTGGCCCTGCCGCAAATGTCCTCGGACTTCGGGCTGTGAACCAGTTTCTAAGGGCTAGTACTCCGACGCCCCTCGAGTTTTAGCCCAACTCTGGAGATACAGACAGTACAGGGGTAAATCCTGGGACCAGGCTCCTGGGTGAATTATTTTATTCTCTCCTATGCTCTTTGTCAGCCAAGTGAACGTAGGAAACCTCACAACGATTCATGCCACGCTTCGGTGGCACAACTCCTTTCTTCCTTTTTTAGATTCACACTGTGCAAGGAAGGCTGCACCTGCCACCTTCAGACATCAGCGATCTGGCTAGGACCCACTTCCTCCACCCCCTCTCTCTCCTCCGTCTCTACCCTTTCCCAGATGCACCCAACTCCAGCCACTCAACCCTGACACTGTTTGCAAACTCGAGGGATGTTTAGGGCAATTGCCTTTAAATAAGTAATTCACGTAAGAGGTATTTATTACAGAGGGCTTCTGGTCTGGGAGGGGATAAGGAGTCAGTTAATGAAGGATTAGAGGCAAAGCAGGGAAAGAATGAGCAGACAGGCTAGTTTCTTTCTTTCTTTTTGAAATATATTATTCTGGAAGATCCTTGTTCGAAAAGAGTTAAGAATGACTATTTAGGCAACAATATATAATGGCTCCTTCAGAACTGATCCAGAATTTCTGTGGTCTTTGCTTGACCTGCAAGGTGGGAGCTTAAAATCAGAGGCTTTGAACCCTGGAAGAGTTTGCAGCCATTAATCTTTCCCGGGGTTGTGCTAAAGGCATTTCTAGAAAGAGATCAGAAAGACCGGTTCAACACAGACTCATTCCATCTTCTCTTTGAAAAGGTTTGTCTAAATCAAGTATCTTATACAGACTCGCTATTGAAGGAAGCAAGAGCGCAGGTCCGGCTGTGGTGAGGTGTCCACCACTGTACTTGTGGTCAATGCCTGGACTAGAGAGCCGAGGCCATGCAAGGAGGGCTGGCCAGGGAACCAGAAGGGTCCCTGGACCAGCTGAGTGAGGGTGCCCTTTGCAGCAACCCAGTGGCCATGGTTAGAAGGCAGAATCTAAGCGTCAAAGAAGCTCCCAGCTCCCACACAAGAAAGCGCAAAGGCCAATGGAGCCAAGGCCTCTCGAGAACTAGCTGGCTTTGAGGACAAGGTCCTGGGGATGGAGGTGGGGACTGACATAGTGAGAGGGTTTCGAGGGACAGTGGTAGGTGAGGGTCAGGACACAAAGGATTGCATGTATGGTAGGGATAGAGTGGCAGGTACACATTTTCTGTACGGAAGGAACTGAGAGCGGATGTCCGGTTAGGGAGGCTGGGGAACTAATCTCAACCCTTCGTTTACAGATGAAGCGGCTTTTATATGGTGTGTATGTTTGCTTAGAGGGGCCGACGGAGATTAGAAGCCACGCTTTGGCGCCAATGATCAAAGCATCTGCTAAGGAGAAGCCAAGGGATGGGCCTTTCAGAGAGGGCAGGGAGTCATGCTGCTCTGGATGCCAGTGCCAGGGCAAGGAATCGAAAGGAGCGAGGACTCTTCACTGCGTGCCTCAGTCTCCCCGCTTCTGGCTCTTTCACCTCTGTCCTACTTCCGGCGCGAAAGCAGGCCACTCGTTTTGACCTAGACCTAGTCAACATTAGCTTTTTCCTTCCTTCCTTCAAATCCCCTCCTCCCTCTATCCCCGGCCCTTTCTGCCGCCTGAAAGGGTTAATCTCTCCTGCGGGTAAAAACAGGTCCGCGGAGTCTCTAACTGGCGACAGATGGGCCACTTTCTTCTGGCCACAAAGGGGCCGGAATGGAGCGCTCCGCGGCATACAAATGGGCAGGTCACGTGGTTCTAGGCTCTTGGCTGGACTGGGAAGACCATATGGCGCATGCCGGGGAGGAAGGAGAAGGGGCGGGGGTAGGGGTGGAGGGTGAGGGGAGCGGTTGTCGCAGGAGGGCGGGAGAAGAGCAAGGCGTGGGGAGAAGTAGGGAGGAGGGGAGAACCGGGAGCGCACTGCCTGGACGCGTGCGCAGGCGCCGGGCGCAGAGACCTGCTAGCCGCTCAGCTCGCGGCCCCGCCCGCGCTTAGCATCACTAACTGGGCTATATAACGTGAGCGCCCGCGCGGCCAGGACACGAGGAATTCGCCCACGCAGAAGGCACGGCGTCCGGAGGCCCCAGGGTTATGAGACTATCACTGCTCAGGACCTACTAACAACAAAGGTAATTACAATTCTTTCATTTTTTGCTCTAGAATAGAAGCAATAACTGAAGACTAACGCACCTACATATTCTGTATGTTTGCATTTGCAAGCGTGTGTATATGTGTTGAGACCAGCATCTCTCTCCATAATTGCCCATAACTACTCACACAAATGAGTAGTGTCACTCAAGTACCCCCTGCAGTCTTTCTAATTTAAAATGTAAAAATTTGGGTTTCTTTGGTGAATAGCATAGGAGCTTCTTGGATTTTTTAATAAAAGAATACACAGTAACGATGATTAGCTGCTAGTGCTGATTTTAAAGTCTCAAAAGCAATAATGACTTCACTTTCTCACTTCTTACAGTAAGAAAAAAAAGCTGTTATCTATCTATCTATATAGTGTGCATGTATTTTATGCACATTTGGAGGGTCAATCTGTGTTTTCAGTGAATGAAAGGGACATGGATACCTTGAGTATTCACACCATGGAAAATAAATCAGATTCAGAGATAGTTTAGTTGAGAGTAGGGGAAAGTGGAGAAAGGGAGAGGGACTCACTTCTGCTACCTGTTACCGCTCCAGAGGCGGCCAAGTCCCCAGCAGCCACTACTAGAGCCAGAAATTCAGTTGTTTTACCAAAGGCTTTTTATTTTCCTTATTAGAAGCGGCAACTTCGCCGTTGCCAATCGCTGACCATTATAATTACTCAATCTTTTAAAGGGAGGTTTGAGGCGAACTTTGAAAAGCCCCAATAAAGAACGGGCGGCCCTTTCAATGGGCTGTTTATTAGAGAGGAGCCTTCCGCACCTGATCCCCGGCGCGTGGGAGAGCGCTCTGCGCCGCGCCCCCAGCCCTGGCCCTATACCGAGAGCTTTTGTGCAAGGTGGAAATTTAGCGGCAGGCCAGAGATGGAAGGCAAGAAAAGAATGGTGAAGGTGGGGTGGAAGACCCTGTCTACTTTTGTGGACAAATGTTACATTGATGGTGAAACAATTTTGGTGGAAACTATTTTTCCTCTTCTGCATTTGCTCTTCAGTACCCGTAAGTATAATCTTCTTAAAAATCACTGCTAGTGTTAGTAAATTACGCAATGGCTCTTCAACTTAAATCGCTAAGTACCTAGAAGCCAGGACAGAAATGGAAGCAGAATGTGTGATTTTTTTCAACTCATTTTTTTGGTGGAGTTGCGAGCAACTTTGAACACATTTGGATAAACATGAAGTCGCTGAAATATAGAGTCATTTCCACGCACATTATCCTGTTGAGCAACCACCATAAACACATTTAAGTTAATCACTAGGATACATACACATATGCGTGAGTGGTGTACACATATACATATTCACTGCCCTCCCCCAGTCCTGTCCTCACTCCTACGTACCAGCGGGGCACACGCACGCGCCATTATAAAACACTGCATTTAACTTTTTCTCAGAGGCATTCATTTTGTAATGAGCAGGTACTTTTCGCATGCATTTGTAGAGGTTTAGTGGGTGGAAGCTGAAGGCGTATCTGGCTTTTGAATATAGCGTTTTTCTCCTTTTCTTTCTGTTTGCCTCTCTCCTGTTGAATGTAGGAAACAGAAACATGACCAAATCGTACAGCGAGAGTGGGCTGATGGGTGAGCCTCAGCCCCAAGGTCCTCCAAGCTGGACAGACGAGTGTCTCAGTTCTCAAGACGAGGAGCACGAAGCAGACAAGAAGGAGGAAGACCTTGAAGCCATGAACGCAGAGGAGGACTCACTGAGGAATGGGGGAGAGGAGGAGGACGAAGACGAGGACCTGGAAGAGGAGGAAGAAGAGGAAGAGGAGGATGACGATCAAAAGCCCAAGAGACGCGGCCCCAAAAAGAAGAAGATGACCAAGGCTCGCCTGGAGCGTTTTAAACTGAGACGCATGAAGGCTAACGCCCGGGAGCGGAACCGCATGCACGGACTGAACGCGGCGCTAGACAACTTGCGAAAGGTGGTGCCCTGCTATTCTAAGACACAGAAGCTGTCCAAAATCGAGACTCTGCGCTTGGCCAAGAACTACATCTGGGCTCTGTCAGAGATCCTGCGCTCAGGCAAAAGCCCAGACCTGGTCTCCTTCGTTCAGACGCTTTGCAAGGGCTTATCCCAACCCACCACCAACCTGGTTGCGGGCTGCCTGCAACTCAATCCTCGGACTTTTCTGCCTGAGCAGAACCAGGACATGCCCCCGCACCTGCCGACGGCCAGCGCTTCCTTCCCCGTACACCCCTACTCCTACCAGTCGCCTGGGCTGCCCAGTCCGCCCTACGGTACCATGGACAGCTCCCATGTCTTCCACGTCAAGCCGCCGCCGCACGCCTACAGCGCGGCGCTGGAGCCCTTCTTTGAAAGCCCTCTGACTGATTGCACCAGCCCTTCCTTTGACGGACCCCTCAGCCCGCCGCTTAGCATCAATGGTAACTTCTCTTTCAAACACGAACCGTCCGCCGAGTTTGAGAAAAATTATGCCTTTACCATGCACTATCCTGCAGCGACCCTGGCAGGGGCCCAAAGCCACGGATCAATCTTCTCGGGCACCGCTGCCCCTCGCTGCGAGATCCCCATAGACAATATTATGTCCTTCGATAGCCATTCACATCATGAGCGAGTCATGAGCGCCCAGCTCAATGCCATCTTTCACGATTAGAGGCACGCCAGTGTCACCATTTCCGGGAAACGAACCCACTGTGCTTACAGTGACTGTCGTGTTTACAAAAGGCAGCCCTTTGGGTACTACTGCTGCAAAGTGCAAATACTCCAAGCTTCAAGTGATATATGTATTTATTGTCATTACTGCCTTTGGAAGAAACAGGGGATCAAAGTTCCTGTTCACCTTATGTATTATTTTCTATAGCTCTTCTATTATAAAAAAGTAATACAGTAAAGTTAAAAAAATGCACCACGAATTTGGTGTAGCTGTATTCAGATCGTATTAATTATCTGATCGGGATAACAAAATCACAAGCAATAATTAGGATCTATGCAATTTTTAAACTAGTAATGGGCCAATTAAAATATATATAAATATATATTTTTCAACCAGCATTTTACTACTTGTTACCTTTCCCATGCTGAATTATTTTGTTGTGATTTTGTACAGAATTTTTAATGACTTTTTATAATGTGGATTTCCTATTTTAAAACCATGCAGCTTCATCAATTTTTATACATATCAGAAAAGTAGAATTATATCTAATTTATACAAAATAATTTAACTAATTTAAACCAGCAGAAAAGTGCTTAGAAAGTTATTGTGTTGCCTTAGCACTTCTTTCCTCTCTAATTGTAAAAATAAATTGCACAATTTGAGCAATTCATTTCACTTTAAAATCGTTCCCTCTCTCTAAAATAAAAACCAGAATCATAACTTTCAAGAGAATAAAAAATTAAGAGATGCATTCCCTATCAAAACATATCAATTCAACACATTACTTGCACAAGCTTGTATGTACATATTATAAATGCCAACATACCCTTCTTTAAATCAAAAGCTGCTTGACTATCACATACAATTTGCACTGTTACTTTTTAGTCTTTTACTCCTTTGCATTCCATGATTTTACAGAGAATCTGAAGCTATTGATGTTTCCAGAAACTATAAATGCATGATTTTATACATAGTCACAAAAATGGTGGTTGTCATATATTCATGTAATAAATCTGAGCCTAAATCTAATCAGGTTGTTAATGTTGGGATTTATATCTATTGTAGTCAATTAGTACAGTAGCTTAAATACATTCAAACCATTTAATTCATAATTAGAACAATAGCTATTGCATGTAAAATGCAGTCCAGAATAAGTGCTGTTTGAGATGTGATGCTGGTACCACTGGAATCGATCTGTACTGTAATTTTGTTTGTAATCCTGTATATTATGGTGTAATGCACAATTTAGAAAACATTCATCCAGTTGCAATAAAGTAGTATTGAAAGTGAGAGTAATTGTTGCATTTCTTCTTAAAGGGATTTTGTTTTTATTTTGGGGGAAAATTGTTGCTTTTTTGCTGAGTTAAAAAATACTAAACACTATATGTAGAATAAAAGAAAAGAAAAAAGTTTACCTTGGCTTATGGTCTTATCTGTCTATCTTGCATAGGGAGTCACCAGCTCTTTGTAGATAATGAAAAGACCTAACTAATATATCATTATTTGGAATATGAGATTGGATGCAGTATAAATAGTGTGTTTTTTCTTTAAGTGGCTTAGCCTTTAGGTTATTTATTTATATTTTAAAAAATTTCTTCTATTTCTTGTTTAAAAAAGCTCGATTTTGTTAATTATTGACAAACAAGACATAAGTATCCTGGCTTAGTTTGTCTACACATTTAAGACATAAAAAAAATTACCATTTTCTTGGTGTTCTGTTATTTGTACATTTTTCTGAACAGGTTTATCTTGCAAACTAGTACAGTCCCAGAGAAATTTATATACCTTTAGAAAGTATCAAAGGGAAATGGGTTAATTAATTTAAAGAATCCAAGAGAAGTGACATTTTATAATTATTCTACAAACATCTTTTGATGATTTCCATCATTTTCCCATGAAAAAGCGTAATGGATTATTTGTACTGAAGAGCACACTATTTGTACTGTATTTTAGGAAGGTGTAATTATTCCTCGCCTCCCCATTCTTTGGGGCACTATTCTGTTGTTTCATGAACACAACTCACTGGAAAAACTTACGATGATTCTGTCTATTGTTAAGTCCACTTCAAAAAAAAAAAATAGTTTGGCATTCTTTTTCCTCTGGATGTATTGACTGACAGTCATGATTCCCAGGGAATATCATGTTGGCACTTGTGCCCTGGCTCTACTGTGGTGCTCTGATTACTGTCATTAGTAACTCCATTGTTTCTACTCTGATTCGGGTGCCACATTGGATGACTACCCCCCTTCCCAAGGTTGTTCCTTTAATCTCCTTCTCATTGGTGATTTAGGGGTTCCAGAAAGCTGACCTCATTTAGCAAGCTGCTCCAGAAAAATGTGAGTAATGTAATGGACAGGAACAATTAGCCATACTAATAACATTGCCAATGAGGCTGCGTCAAGCTGTGACAGTAGCAGTAAGGAATATTTCGATGTTAAAAAAATGTTTGAGAGCAATTTAAAATACATCATTTTAACATGTTTTCTATCAGCCTTCATCACATGACAGAAATACTTTTAAGTTAGTCCCAACTTTATCTAAAATGCAGCAATCTCATTCCAAGTGAATCAGAGTTGTTATTTTGGAATCAAGCTGTTGCTTTCTATATCCTGGATTGTTCTCACTGTTCTTACTTTAAAAGACATAATACTGATATGATACGTGAATACTATCATCATAGGAGATAATGAAGTGAGCATTCAGACCTGATCTAATCTATTAAGTAGCTCAATTTCACCTGCAATTAAAATTAGACATCTTCATGCAAACTAAAATCTGTTGCTGTAGTGAAGAGAAGAAATAAAATAATGACATTTCAAGAATTCCAGCTTTCAAAATAGCAAACAGGGAAATCTAGACTGCATTCTTTTGTAAGGTAGAAATGAAGACTAAAAGTTAGGTTTGATTTTTCTTTTTCCATTTTGCCAATACAACTTCATTCTAAAACATAGGGATTCTTTCAGTCAGTCAAGGAGTAACTCACATGCCACCATCTTTTATTCAAACGCAGGCACAGATGTTCCTTCTGCAGGGGAGGATTTAATTTATGAAAATGATATTGTTTATGCATGAATGAACTGCATGCACTCTGCATAACACATAGCACTTCCATCTGATCAGAGAAATACCACAGAACCAGTGCCAATGTCAGAAACATATTCTACAAATTTACTCACTTAAATGTTTAATGAATATTTGGAAGGCATTTTCAAACCATAAGAAATATTGTAAATTACTGTCTTCTTTTATGAATTGCTACCCATATTTAAAAGAGATTCTTACAGTTTTTGTAATTGGCTAATGCTTATACCCAGTTTGTAAGAAAAGAACATATTTCACTAAATGAAAACCAACCAAAAAAAATGCTGGCAAGTTTGGCTTCACTGGAAAAAATATTTCTTTTAGTTTTGCTGTTTAATGCATGTCATGAATAATATTTAAGATTCTATGTGTTTCTTCAACTTGAGCCACAACTATTCCTATCAAAAAGATGCTTAGGTATATTTGTTTAATGTGAAAATCCCATGAATAGTTATTTTTAGAAAAAGCTGGTATGCAAAATCAGGGGGAAATTTCACAGTTGAAGATGAAATTTGGCTAAATATAATAACGTGTATAATTACTATTGAATAGGATACTTTGTATAACATATTTTATTTTATATAACCAATTGCAGCTAATAGTATGATCTATCCAATTTCAATCCTTAAAGCACTTATATACAAATTAAAATGAAAGATTATAACATCTTAAGAATGTTCTACTAATTTTAGGTTTATAATATATTACAGTAAAATAACATTTGAAATAAATTTTTTGTTCTCATTTATTAATCTTAAAATCTCTCTATGCTTTTACATTTGAAAGTCCTTACACTCTTACAAAATTAATGCATTTTCTCAAAGAAGCTAGCAATTACTAAAATGATATATGGATCATTAGCTAACAGTTTGAACCAAGCTGTTTTAGTTCTATAATTATATAAGAAATTTAAAGTGAAAATATCTATTAAGCAGTTAATAAAACTAGGTTTCAAAATATTAGCTGATTTTCTCCTAATGGGAAATGTAAAATAGCAAAACTACTTCTTAAACTACACAAAAACCTCCTCACTTATCTTTTTCTCTCCCTCTAACACCACTTACTTCCTGAAAATTATCTAAATAAAATCTTTAATTCCAGGGTCTGATAAAGAATAAAAGAGCCAATGCAACATCTTGTGGAACACCAGGACTGAAAATTCTTGTTGTTACCATTGCAAAGAGGCGTTCTGGCGTCAGATGCACAGTGATTTGTATGGTGGCATAATCATTGGCTCCTGGCCAGGCATTATGTTTCAGAGGACACTATTGTCAAGAACCATTCAACTAGAAATCTGCACTGTATGCACTCAAAAGTTGAGATCATCTGCCTTCCTATGACAGGAAGAATTCTGTGCTGGCAATTGACTCGTAGACTCTTCACACACTAAAGCTTGGTCCAATGGCTCTGATGGAATTAACTGTGCAGCCAAACTAGTGGCATTGACAAGACTAGGCCACAGTCTCTGGGGACTTCTGGTTAAATTGCTAATTTTAAAATGCAGAGTATTATGTTAATGTTGGATTAAATCTTCAGATACGTTAAATGTGGATTTGACCATCTAAGCATTATTGTGTTATTTGCCCAGCTAATTTAGAGGTAGATAGATAGTGACAATAACAACCTCTGCACATCCACAATTCTAAGACATGGATCCAATTGTGAAATGACATGGAGAAATAAACAGTAAGTTCAATCTAGCATATATAAAGTAACTTGGTAACTGACTTTTCTGTTAACAAGATCAAAAGCTAACCTGCTTTACACTTTCATATCTAAGGATAGCTATCCAGAGAGGTGGCTTCACATACTAGGCCAGTGCTGAGTGCTTTTCATTCACTTACATATTGCATCATCAAAGCAGCCTCCTGCCTTATTTACAGACGGGGAAACTTCAGGAAGTTGAGATATCTAAATATTTGCATTCTGTCTTCTTTTCTTCATTCAGATTTTTCTTTCAATGCTATTTCCTCAAAGAAGCTTTTCCTGATTCCCATTTAAAATAGCAACTGACTTCACCTCCACCAAAATCACTATATTGTCCCTCCCTCTTTCCAGAGCATTTACCTATCAAATGTTATCTTGTCTACTTATTTGTTTAGCTTATTTTTAAACTATTTGTTTAGTTTCTTTTTAAACTGTCTATCTCTAGATCTTCTGAGCACCACAGAAACAGAGACAAAGTTGTCTCTTCTGCTTGTTGCCATTCCTCTGGTGCTTAGAAGACCTAGAGGATCCTCAATAAACATTAACTTTCCAAGGGAAGTGAAGAACACTAATGTGATGCCAAACCTGTTGCCTTAACCACTATGCTGTAAGTCGAGTCAGTACAGAATGGAGAGGACCACAGACTATTTTCAGTCTAGCAAATGTTATAAACATTAATTCTATAAAAATAAAACAATCGAAACTAATTTCTTATTGTATTGCATGGCACCAACTCCCTCCACTTCCTTTTTGAGGATCGGTAATCATGAACTGTCAGCCATAGTTTCTTTTTACTGATATCAATTGGTTAAATATAACCTGGAATTGGAATAAAAGAAAAACTATTATAGGCTCTTTCTAGACCATGTATGTCAATGCATGTTATTTTTTTCCTTTCGGTTCATTATTCTTTCAGCAATCGTTCTTGTTCTATTTTTAGTGTTACATAAAATTTCTCTAGCTCATAATTTCTATTTTAAAGAGTTCAGTGTATAAACTCAGCACATCAATACTATTTTTTTTAGTGTTCACTCTCAATGATGTCAGTTAAGAGATCACCATCACTTTTGGTGACGTCAATGAAGGGGTATTACAATGCTTAAGAGAACTGTTAATCCCTTTCCACTGGTGTCACTAACAATTGTAGTGCTTGTTTACTCATAGCAGGTATGTGACTAAGTAATGTTAACATCAAAGCAGAAAGAGGATAATAGAGTGTTCTAAAAAGAAGATTTGGTGGCTAGGTGCAGTGGCTCACACCTGCAATCTCAGCACTTTTCAGAGGCTGATGGGGGTGGATAGCTTGAGCCTAGGAGTTCGAGACCAGTCTGGGCAACATGGTGAAACCTCGTGTCTACAAAAAATACAAAAATCAGTGGTGCGTGATGGCATGCACCTATAGTTCCAGCTACTCAGGAGGCTAAGGTAGGAGGATCACCTGAGCCTGGGGAAGTTGAGGCTGCAGTGAGATGTGATTGCACCACCACACACCATCCAGCTTGGGTGACAAAGTGAGACCCTTTTCTCATAAAAAATAAATTATTTGAGATAACATCACTTGTCATTGTTAACAGATAACTGAATAATCTTTATTCCAGCCAGTGACTAAATACATAATAAATGATAGTACAAATGCATATAAATTAAAACTAAATCTAAGTAGTGATATTTATCATAATATTTATTTAACAGAAGAATTTTTTTAATAGAGGCAAGGCTACTTATTTAGATATCTTAAAATATCAACAAAAGATTTTTTGATAAATAAATTAATGGTTCCTTGACTCTGATTGGTGTATTAAAAATATTGAACAAAGAGATCTTTTGCTTCCCAAGGTTTCATTTTCATCTAATTAACTACTGGTGCATTTATATTAAAACATATTGTCAAGGGAAAACAGATAGATAGATAGATAGACGGATAGATATAGAATGTATGTGTGTGTGTATGTGTGTATGCTGTACTTGGCTGAGTAGTATCCCCTTCCCTTCCCCACCTCTCTCCTAAATTTATGTCCATCCAGAACCTCAAAATATGACCTCACTTGAAATACTGTCTTTCCAGATTTAATTAATATATAAAATGTAAATTAATACAAGTTCCTGCTGGATTAGGGTGGGCCCTAAATCCAATCACTGATGTCCTGAGAAGAAGATAGAACACAGATACACAGACAAAGGCAGAGATTGGAGTGATGTGTCTACAAGCCAAGGGGCCCTAAGGATTTGGGGCAAACATCTGAAGCTGGGAAAGAGACAGGAATTCCCAGCTTCTCCCTCTGAATCCTTAAGAAGGAGTCTACCCTGTTGACACCTTGATTTTAAACTTCTTGCCTCTAGAACTGTAATACGATACATTTCTGTTGTTTTAAGCTACCCAGTCTGTGGCGATTTGTTATGGCAGCCCTAGGAAACTAATAGGTATACTAAAATCTCTAACGAATTGATGTTAAATATATATAAGTATAGGAGAATTTATTTAAATTCTTCTGAAAATGTCATCTTAAACTTTTAATGAAACAATATATAACAGCCAGTATACTTAGTTGATATCAGGTTTGATATTTGAATAAGCTGACAAAAAACAGCTATTTAATAAGCATCTGAATTATACAAAAGTTTTATTGTTTATTATTCATGTGAATGACCTAAACTGACATCTACATTTAGTGAAGTGTGAATGGGCGTAGCCAATAAACCATGGGTAATTTTTAAAAGTCTCATCTTTGAATTTATAAAAAAGTATCAAATATCAGCTATTATTTATTCTTCATGTGAAGAAAATGTCATATTTATTTGATTTGTGGAGCAGCATATATATTAATAAATAGAGCCTCTGAAAGAACAAATGTAGCATTTTCCTGATTTCATAGACACTCATTTAACACACAATTTTACATTTAAAATGACATACTTTTTAAAAAAAATAATTCTAGTCCAAAAGAATTTAGGTGCCGTAATTTCTAAAAATTCTGCCCCTATTTTTGCATGTTTTAGGGCCTTGAGCCAGTATACTCTTCTTGTGAGCTTAAGAGGCTAAGACTTTAATTTTAGTTACATGGGGCTTTCATCTGATTATTTGTCTATTTTGATTGCTCTAAAAACAAGTTAGTGATCATTTCATCTGAAGGTATTTAATTAGAAGTTTTGATTTTATGTAGATCTGGGGTTCTATCTTGTTTTTAATCCGCATTGATCTGTTTGTTTTGGGATAGTTGATACTTTCACCTCTTATGTTTGATTTCTCATTTCATGCCCACCCTTAGTTAGGTGAACATCAGTAAGGAATAAAACTTTGTTGTTTTAAGCCACTGAAAAAGTGTGAAAACCACATCATAACTCTGCCTCTGCTAACTGATAAAGATGATAACTTATTAAGACAAAATGTTATGCAAGAAGACTTTACTGGAATAGAGAAACTTCCTTTTTTACGTAAGAAATATCTATAGAGACATGTGTCTTTCTTGTGACAAATGTGATATGTATGTGGATTAGAGGTCTGGAATGTGGTAGCATTTGAGTACTTGGAGGAGAGAATTTGAGCAGGGTAGAAAGACATGGAGCAGAGAATGATGCTTACCCGATAGAAAGCAGAGTGAAGAAAGAAAGATAAATTGTTTTTTTGCATTATATTATTTGAGTGGTGGCATCAAGTCTTTCCATAAGCTATCCCTATGCCTCTAAGTAGGTGTTATTATTTTAAGCTGGTTTGAGTTCGGTTGTATGCCACACACAAGAATTGCCTGATACAAGACAGGCTTTGATTTTGTTGTTGCTTGCTAATTTCTATACACTAAGATGGAGAAAACCCTGGACATAGTGAAGATGAAATTGAGGACTTCTGAAAATCACCACATTAACATAAACTCAGGTGTGGTTGAAAGGGGATTGTTCCGAATAAGAAAAGATGCACCTTTTTCCTTTCTGAGTTGTTTCAGGAGCCAGGGACAAAACCCTAATACTATAACAACAACAACAAAAATTAAACTTTTGCTTTCATCTCTTGGGAATTACAAGGATTTTAGGAGCTCTGTCCAGAAGCCAGTGATGAAGATCAAAATATATATTTCTTATTATGTCACAATATCACACATATACATGATATCTGTAAGATAACTGAACTACATAAAGCTCAAAAAGTTTCTAAAGGAGTTGTGTCCATTTACACAGTTTGTAAGCCAAAAGTATCTGTGACAAGTCTGAATCAATTTAGAAGTTCATTTCCCCAGTGTTAAGGACATGCCTGTGACACAGCCTCAGAAGGTCCTGATGACATGTGCCCAAGGTGATCAGGCTACAACTTGGTTTTATACATTTAGAGAGACATAGGACATCAACCAATACATGTAAGATGAATATTAGTTCAGTCCAGAAGAGCAGGACCACTGAAAGTTGGGGCTTCCAGGTCATAGGAAAATTCATAGATTTTCTGATTGACAATTGGTTGAGTTATTATCTAAAGACCTGGAATTAATAGAAATGAATTTATCATGCAGATGGAGCTTCAGGTAGCAGGCTTCAGAGAGACTAGATTGTAAAGGTTTCTTATTAGACCTAAAAAGTCTGTTCTACCAGTCTTAAGGTCTCTGTGTTGATGTTAATGCTGGTCAGCTATGCCTGAATTCCAAAAGGGTGGAGGGTGTAATGAGGCATGTCTGACTCCCCTTTCCCATTGTAGCATGAACTAATTTTTCAGGGTAACTTTGGAATGTACTTGGCTGAGAGGAGGGGTCCACTGAGATGGTCAGGGGGCCCAGAATTTTATTTTTGGTTTACAAGTTTAACGTGAAAAGCCTCTGGACCTCCAACTTTTTATGGATAAAAAGAAGGCTGAAAAAGCTACTTGGCTGCAATCATGGGCCATTTCTTTGTGAAAAGAAGAATAATATGTAGGGAAGAACCAATAGCCCAGAGGCTGCAGCCAAGAGTTGCTGAGAATGATGAATTAGGGAACCACTTTCAGGGAGCAGATCTGGATGTGAGATAGGAACATTCTTTTTCTCAGGGTCTGGGAATCTGTTAACACATGCCTTCCTGAATTTCAGAACTGCTATGGACCAGTGATTGTGATGTCCTTTCTATATTTTTCCCTTTTTGATGGGAGCATTTATCATGCTTATCCTCTCCCTGTCTCATCAGTATATTGTATTTGCGTGGGAAGATAACATGTGTTTTTAGTTCCTAGGTTGTCAGAATAAGAGGAGCCCCATAAGATGCTGGATTTTGCACTTGATATCATAATTGGATGAGACTTGGAGAATACTGAAAGAAAGTGAGTATATTTGGAAAATGGGAGGGATGTTAACCACTGACAAACACCCCCACAGGGTCCACTGTGTTAGATTGTCTGCAAAGATGGCTGCCAACAATTCCTTCTGTCCATATATACATTCCCTTTTTTAATGTGACTGTTTCATCTGCCAGCAACTGAAGAGCTTTATTTCCATTTCTCCTTGTGACTTGTTTGACTAACAGCAAGAAGCAAAGTAATGCTATTCTGGTTCTAGACCTGGGCCTTAAGAGGCATGACAGCTTCTGCTTTTATTCTCTTAAAACTCAGTGTCATTTTTTAAAAGCTCAGGCTAGATTACTTGCAATGAGAGACAACATGAAAAGTGATAGGCCCAGATTGTTTTTACCTATTCCAGCCACTCCTGCTGAGATGCAAGGCATGCAAATGAAGCCATCTTGGCTATTTCAGCCTCAGCTGAGCTTCCAGTTAAATGCAAGTTCATTCAGTTGATACCTCACAGAGCAGAACTACTTAGCTGACTTCATCCAATTCACAGAACTATAGGAAATAACAAATCATTGTTGCTTTAAGTCAATAAGTTTGAATTTTTGTTATCCAGTTAACAAATCCAGATGAATTATACAGCCTGGGGGGAAAAAAGAAGACAGTGCACTGTTAGTTACCTCATCAATATTCATCCAGAACTTCTTTTTCCATTTTAGTAGGTCTCACCTCCCACCTGGAAACTGAAAACACCTTTCCCAGTGTTTCTGGAAGCTACAGCACAGGCGTATTGCCCAATTCTAATCAACAGGATATGAGAGGAGGTCTGCTGGGTGGGATTTTTGAAAATATATATTTTTTCTGGTTAAGAAAAAAGAAATGCCCAAGGAAAATCTACAAATACCCCTTCCATTCTTGCTTTTGGACATTTTTTGGGAGAGGGTATGATGCTTAGCACTTCTGTAGCCATCTTGAAGCCCACAGTAGAATCCTTGTTGCTACCTGGTGATAGTTAAGTAGAAAGCTGCAAAGCTCTTGATTTCTAATGACATAGTATGGGATGAACCAACCTAGCAACAGCCTGACTCTGAACCTCTTTTAATGTCAGAAATAAAATCTTATTTTTAAACCACTGTTAGTTGTACAGGTTGTTGATATAGGCTCTGAAGTGCCCCCAAATGGTGACAAATAATGAAGCAAAAGTCAAAGACAGCAAGTCTGGTGCCAAATTTTTTGATGCCTACGGGTAAGAAGCTGAAGAGAGTGCGCTATTTTCTTTCCTTTTTAAATTTATTTTTTATTTTTGTGGGTCTCTAGATGTATACATTAGTGAGCTATTTTCAATAGCGAGAAGGAATGTTGCCACTTAGTAGATTGCCTTTTTCACAACTATCTTAGAAACTATATATACATATAGGATAGGAAATGAGGATAGATTTCTGACTTAAACTGCCTATTTCATTTATGTTCCTGGATACATCTAATTTAAGATTCTACAATACAGCATTTCTAGCAGTTACAGTGAGAATATTTCAAGCTCCCTATTTGATGGAAATACATTGCAAATTTTTGGCTCCAAGTTTATGAATATTAGAACCTACCTAAAAAGGAGCCTTTTAAAAACTTGAGGAAAGGAAAAACGAGGGCCTACTCTTCCTGCCTGTGTTACTTCTTGTTACTGCTGATTGAGATGCTAGAGATCACACTGGGTGAGATGTGTCTTAGAATACAGCTGAGCAGTTCACTTTTAACACTTTCCATCTGAGTACAGAAAACTGGCACGTGCAGAAAATTGGATATTCTGACTTGGTGGGATTCTAGGATTTGTTCTATTTTTTTCTGTAATTGTTGTAGGGACATATGGCCCTCTACCTTTTAGGCAGCAGGAGCTAGAATAGCAGGAACATCCTGACAAAATTTCCACTCAGCATGAGAGGGAAGCAGTCCCCTTGACACACTGACGATGTGCCCATTTAGCATTAAAAGTGATCGAGAGGTGGACACAACTAAAACTCACTTCACTCAAAATATATGTTGATACAGAGAAAGTAAATACAATCTGCTGTTATGAATCTTTCATTCTCACCAATGAGACATATATTAAATAATATTTGAAATTTGTAATGGAAATCAATTTAAAAAGTTTACCCATTCATGCATTTAACACATTTATTGAGCATCTGTTATATAAATGCACTGTTTTAGGTACAAGAGGTGGAGCCACAAATAAGCAGATTAAATCACTGGACTCATTGAGGTACCAATCTGATATGAGAGGGGAGACTGAAATAAGTAAACATATAAATCAGCTACATACTTTTACACAATATAAAGTGCAATGAGGAAAATAATATTGAATAGGTGTTAACTTTGGAATGGCTGGACAGGGCAGACCTTTTGAGGTAACATGAAATTGGCCTGAGCACCACGTGAAGCTATACCATGGTGAAAACTGTTCCATGGTGAAAACAGCAGACAGCAACAGCAGAGGCTCTGGATGAGAATGAACTTGGCTTATCTGAAGAATAGAATGAAGGCCAGTGTGGTAGGACACATGCTAATAATACAAGAAAAATGATAGAAGAGAGAAGGTTTGAGCAGGTAGGCAGGAATTGGTCAACATAGGTCATAATAGAAATTTGGATTTTATTCCATCTGCAGTGAGAAGTTCCTAATAAAAAAAATTCTATAAACTGGAGTTTGAGAAAGAACTAGGTTAATGATAATTTTTATAGCAAAAGCCCTCAATCATTTGTACATAAACTCCAAACTTCTAATTCAGCAGAGACTTAGGGAGATCAAAGGGACTACCATAGGATTACTCACTGGCTAAAATTCAGATCCATGGCAGCTGGTCCTGACTGGAATTAGACTTCCTTGTCTGTTGCCCTCTTTGCAGTGGGTCTGAATGTCTCTGTCGGCTGTGAATTTTTCTGCCTCCACCTGAGAAGGTGGCCCAGACGTCTGGAGTCTGTCCCATTGGCCTATAACCTCGGGATTTGCTGCCCTTCTTTTGGAAATTTGGGTATTTGTTTTCAGAACATACTTAAAGGCCTCCTGAAAACAATGTTAACAACAGCGGAATGTTTTTTATGGTCTTATACTCAGACATGGATTTTTAAGAACCAGAGATGGAGACTGTATTTCCAGATCTAGTCAAATCCCTTGCAAACACAAAGCAACAAAGTGCCTTTTAAACCAGGACTTGTACTGTTTAATGCTCTGGAATAAAATACCCAAGCTTCAGCCAAAGGAGAGAAAGCAATGTTCAGAAAGCTTCCTGATAGTTTTTTGAAAGCAATTTTCATGCATTAGTATAATATATATATGAATCACTAATGAGAAAATTGATCTTCAGAAACTAAAGTGAAAAAAATGGCATATCTTGGTATCGTTACAGATAAATGTGGAAGAAGTTCATTACTTCTTTCAGATATTAATTGAGCACTTACTGTGTACTAGGAACTGTGATAGATACTGGAAATTCAATGGTGAATGAAGTAAATTCTCTGCCCTCAAGGAGCTTATATTCTAACAACAGCTTAAAATTTACTGAGTGTTCTCTACATTTCAGTACTGTTACTAGGTGCACTAACTCAGTGGGGAAGCTAGATAATAAACAAAGAAGTATGTAATAAGAATTAATAAGTGCTGTAAAGAATAATAAGGCAGGTTATGGTAGAGAGATTAATGGCAGCCTGAAGCTGTCCATGTTTCAATCCTCAGAACCTGTTAATATGTTACCTTACATAGCAAAAGAGACTTTGCAAATATAATAAAGAATTATCGGGGCAGGCCCAATGTAATCATAAGAGTTTATATAAGATGAAGGGACAAAGGTCAAAGACAGAGGAAAAGAGAAGATTTCAGGATAGAAGCAAAGAGGAGAGATGTTAGATTGCTGGCTTTGAAGATGGATAAAAGGAACATGAACCAAAACAAACACAAGAAAATCCACAGGTGGCCTCTAGAACAGGGGTCCCCAGTCCCTGAGGCATGGACCACTACCTGTCTGTGGCCTGTTAGCAATCAGGCCACCAAGCAGGAGGTGTGTGGCAAGTGATGGCCAAGCAAGCATTATTACTTGAGCCCAGTCTCCTATCAGGTCAGTGGCAGTATCAGATTCTTATAGGAGCCTGAACCCTACTGTGAACTGCATATGCAGGGATCTAGGTCTGTGCTCCTTATGAGAATCTAATGTCTTCAAAATGCCCATCCCTCAATCCTGCCTCCATCTGGAAAAACTGTCTTCCACAAAATCAGTCCTTGGTGCCAAAAAGGTTGGGAACCGCTGCTCTAGAAGCTGGAAAAGAGGAGATATATTTTTCTTTAGAGCCTATAGAAGGATACAGGCCTGCTGGCACTTTTAGTCCTGTGAAACTGATTTTGGATTTCTGAACTCCAGAAATGTAAAATGATACATTTATTTTGTTTCAAGCCACTCAATTTGTGGATTTAGTAATTGGATACAGCAGCAGTAGGAAACGAATACACAGGTTTACAGGATGTTCAATTATGGAGGGTGCTTAAGAATCACCTCTTTGAGGTGGTGGCCTTTAAGGAGAAAAATGAGCAAAGTAAAGGAACGAACCATCTGGTGAGGGGAAAAGCATTCCTGTCAGAGGGCACAGCGAAAGCAAATGCTCTGAGAAGTGACTATTCTCAGGGTGTTTGAGGACTGGCAAGAAGGCTTTGTGTGAGTGAACAAGAGGAAAACATTAGTAGGTGATCTCGGAGATCTAGCCAGGGGCCAGGATATGAAGGACCTCTCAACTTGTTAAGCATTTCGACTTTATTCCAAGAATAATGGGAAGTCATTGAAAGGTTGTGAGCAGGGTTATACGTTCCTGTTACTTTTTAAAGGCACAATGTAACTCCAAAATGGAAAATCGGCTCTGGGCTGGAGGTGCCAGCATAGGGGAAAGGGAAAGCAGAGAGATGGGTTGGGAGAACAGAGCCTGAAGTTGTCCAGCTAAGAAGTGCAGAAGTGCAGAGTGGAATGAGAGCAGGCAGAAAGGACTACATGTGCTAGATGGAATGGACAGGATTTGCTGGTAGATTGGATTGAAGGTATGAGACAAATGAGACATGGATGATATCAAGGATTTTGATGACACTAATGATTTGAAACATTCTGAGAGGAACAGGTTTGGGTTGGAAAATCATGAGTCTGATTTTAGATGTTTTAGAAGCTTATTGGACAGCCAGGTAGAGATGTCAGGTAGGCAGTTGGACATAATATCTGAAGTTCAGGGGAGTGATTGGAGCTGGTGACATCATTTGCAGAGCTCTGGATAGTACATAAAGCATTCGATAGTGTGTGATCTGATCCTAAAGACAGAGCCCTAGGGCACTCCAGCCTTTACAGCCCCGGAAGAAGACAGCCTATCGAAGGGCTGGGGGGTGGGGAGAAGAAAAGAAACACAACTCTTATTACTTCCATCTTCAGGACAATTCAGAGCCACTGTTTTTGACTTCCTGGCCTGAGTGAAGCTTGAAAAATGGCAACTTGCCCCTTTGCAAAGGTCCTAAGGAGTAACCATTCGCTTGGCCTGTTTGCCATGGCTCTGGGTGAGCTTTTTAAATGCCAGTGAGTTCTAATTGTGTTGATTGCCTGACAGCTGTGAATACAAGATGCTGACTCCAGAACTGCAACTCATTCTGCGAAGGGCACCATCCTTTTCCCACTAATGACTGCTGAGCAGAGCCACCTGAAGCCTGCATGGGGTTTAGCAGCAGCTGCCCTTCTGCTCTAAGAAATAGCTCACTGCAGTCAGATCAAACTGAAACTCTTCCTTGCTTTTCCTGGAAGCTTGGGTACTTACTGTTGGAGCATTAAACAGTAAGAGTCCTAGCTTAACTGGTGCACAGCGCTTTATGTTTGATAGGGATTTGGTTAGGGCTACAAACCATCTGAGCCAAGAACCTTGAGAAACTCCTGCTATAGATAGCTTTTTCTGCAACTTTGTAGTGTGACCAGCAACGAGGACAGAATAAGTTTGCTGCCTGCCTCTATGATGGAACTGTTTAGGCACTAGAACGTTGGAACTAGATCTACAACCGTGTGAATTTAATTTCCTCTGCAACTCCCCTACTCCTAACTTGTTTTCAATATGATAATGACCTTGTTTTTTTGTTTTTTTTTGTTTTTTTTGTTTTTTGTTTTTGTTTTTGTTTTTTTAAAAAAGCCTTCTGCTTTACTTTCCATTCTGCTCTTCTTCCCAGGGACTCACTTTCTTCCTGGCTGCTTCTCTGTTACAAGCACTTAGCTCGCAGTGTTACCACCCTGCTTAGAGCAGCCATTATCAGCCTCAGCTGAGCAAACATTGGAATTACCTGGGAACTTTTAAAAATCTGGACGTCTGGGTCTCACCTCCAGAGATACCAGCTTAATTGTCTTAAGTGTAGCCTGGACATCTGGGCTTTCAAAAGCTCCCCAGGTAACTCTAATGTGCAGCCACTATTGAGAATCACTAGCCTGCAGACTCTGTATTTTCCAAAGTAACCTGCAGCTGATTTTAGAAATCTCGGTTGTCAGGAGAAAAGGGTGAACCTTCCAGGGCTCTACTCCTTTTCAGTGCGTGGAGGAGAAGCCTTGCTGCTTGCCATCTCCCTCAAGGGAGTGCAAGATCCAGGCAAAGACAAGACTGCAGAGGAGATACCTTGGGGGAAAGTAGGACCCTAAATGCTTACACCTGGAGGCACTTAACCTTTAATACTGAATTTGTCAGATGCAAATTTGTCTGTGCAAACAAGGGCCTTATCTCTAGCTTCCCCTCAGGGGGTTTTGAAGGTGCGCTAGTATTCTGAACAGGGTTGTAAAGCACCTACTCTGCTCTCCAGGGAACCTTCTGGAAAGGAGATGGAGAAACGGAAGCTTTGACCCTTGCAAGTGTGTTACGTGGCCAGCGAGAGCCATCACCTAGTAGTTTCTTACATTTGTGGTATTTAGGGGCCAGCCCCACACCTATTTAACAGGGATCTGCATTTGAACAAGATGCCCAAGGGATGATACGCAAGTTAAAGTTTGTGAGGAGCGCTGGTTTAACTGGGGGTTACGGTAAGTGCGGAATCCTACTTTACTGGAGAAGCTGGTTGAGGGAGCCACTTATTCTTCCTCCAGCTGGGTCTTTTTGTGGTGAGTGGCGAAGCGGCGAGGCTGGCAGGCCAGGGTGCTGGACTGGGTCTGGCGCGGCCCCGCCTGCGCGCCCCGCCTCCCTCCTGGGTCCCTGCCCTGCGCGCCGTTGCTGTGGCAGCGCAGGACGCGGCTAGAGCTGGGCTGCGGCACCCTCCATCTCCTCCTCCAAAGGCCTCCCCGGCCCCCTGGCTCGGGCCCAGCCCGCCGCTGCGCCATGCCACGGAGGAGGCGCAGGAGCCGGGTGAGTGCCCTGGAGGGCGGCCGGGAGGAAGAGGCGTCCCCGGAGGCTGCCACTGTGCCTTCGGCGCCGTTAAAGTCTCCGCAGCAGACGGAGGCGGCGGCGGAGCGGATTCTGCTCAGGGGCATCTTCGAGATCGGGAGGGGCAGCTGTGACGTGGTGCTGAGTGAGCGAGCCCTGCGGTGGCGGCCCATTGTGCCCGAGCGCCCGGCGGGTGAGTGCCGGGCCTCAGCGCCTTCGCCTCCCTCGGCGCTTCCTCCCTCTCCCCGGCCCGAGGCCCGCACCCGCGGGCTCTCACTCCACCCTCCTCTCTCCTCCCCTCCCACGCTCTCCTTGCTGCCGGGACAGGTTCCCGAGTCCCCAAGTCGCTGCCTCCAGCTTCCCAGCCGGGAACTCACGCCCCTCGCCCCACCCTAGAACCCCCAGGGGTCCTTTCGCTACCTAGCTTTCTCCCGCCTCCGGGACCTTCCCGGGGCGAACGTCACACTGAGCTTTTGCTCAGTTTCTCAGCAGAAAATCTGGAGCCTAAAGGGGAAGTAATTTACAAACGTGAGAAGGTCACTTGCTCCGTCACTCCAAGTTGAAAAAGTTTTACTCCATCAACTTTGATGTTACACTGAAACTATAAACATTTTACAGATTATGCCTACACATGAGTTCTGAAGCCAACACTCATTTTGCTGACTTGAAAATGTAACCCCAGAGCGTTGGGAGTGATTCTGGATTTTTTTCTACCCCTCACCTTCCTTACCATTGTCTAGAATCAAGACTTCTTCAGGCTCAGTCTAGAAACTTTTGATTTTTGATATTGACCCTAGAATATTGGATCACAGTTTTGCGATGGTTAGTTACATCAAACGGTTTGCGTACATTTGCCTTTTATTGACTTAAAATTTTAGTTACCTAAAGTTATAATGCTGTAGTTTATAACAAATACTTCGAATATATTTTCACGTCTTAGTCAAATAGTCTTATAGACTTACAGTTATCTTATAAAGACCATCTTATGGTCTTATTTTCAAGTCTAAACTCGAGAAATACTCCCCATTGTTGAATTAACTTAGATGTGACTGGTGAGCTTAGATATGAGGAACTACTATATCAAAGTTATCTACTTGCGAGGAGGTGACTCGGGAAACCTTGGAATTTGGTATTCAGCCTCTTTTAGCTGAATACAAATTTATGAAATGAAAAAAAATTCCTGTTGGAAAACAAGACACAGTGTGCTATTTATGTTACAGAATGGAAAGAGTCACTGTTTTAAAGTTTCTTCCTCAAAAGTCTATGAAACCAACTACCAGGGCCCCAACACTGGCTGCGACTGTGAATTCTGCCGGTGCTGCATGTGCCACGCTTGCTCACTTCATGAAAATGGTCTTTTACCTTAATTAAAATGTTTTCAGGTGTTTAAAAAAAAAACCAAGATGAAGTATTTTCTTGAATGTTTTAAATTAAAAGCTGGGGATGTAGTATAGAATGATTTGTCTTTCAGGCAATTCGAGTTATACAATACAGAAGTTTATAATTACAGTTTGGATTAGCCCAAAGAGCCAATTTAACCTACAATGCTGCTGAAATACTGTAGAATTAAAATGGAACATTGTGCAATGAGAGGTCATACAAACCAATGTTGCAGTAGTTGTGTACAAAAAAAATGACATGAGAAAAGAAACGCTGTTTTATATTGAGTGGTGCTTGAGAAAAATAAGTTTAATTAGCACTCCTGGCAGTAGAGTTCTGAAATACATCTTGACAGATTTGTAACTTTAAAGGTTGTAAGTACTGATTCTTCATGTTTAATTATGCCCTAAAACCATTTTTTTCTTTATTATTAATTACAAAAAAAGAGGTACAGTGTATCTTTTCTTTCCTTTACTATTCTTTTCCTTTACTACTAATTACAAAAAAAAAGTACACCTGTACCTCTTTTTTTCTTTTTTTTTTTCTTTTTTTTGTAATACCCAAAGTGTATTCAAACCGCTTTGGGCCTCTAAAATTGAAGGCACAGAAGCCTAGCGCCTTAATAAGTACTTCTATTTATAGAAGAAACCAAGAGATGTTTTATTTAGATAAAATATAGCCAAGCGTAGTGGCTTGTGCCTGTAATCCCAGCTACTTGGGAGGCTGAGGCAAGTGAATTGCTTGAACCCAGGAGGCGGAGGTTGCAGTGAGCAGAGTTTGTGCCATTGCACTCCAGCACTGGAAACAATAGAAAAACTCCATCTCAAAAAAAAACAAAAAAAAACAAAACAAAACAAAAACAAAAAACAAATACTGGGAAATAGGAAGATATTAAGAGATGATATATTTAAATGTGAGAAATACTTTCTGTTGTTGAATAAACATAGATGTGAGTGGTAAAAGATGAAATGGAAGAGGAGCTATATCAGTTACTGTACTTGGGAGGACACGATATGGTAGGATGCGGTCGGGGGAGAGCATGTCCATGTCTGGCGGTCTCAGAAAAGGATGAGGGTGGGTAGGGGAGGTCACTGGACATTATTAGAACATACATACGTTTTGAAGACTGCGTAGTTGGTAGTGTTTTTTGTTTGTTTGTTTTTTGAGACAGTGTCTCACTCTGTCGCCAGGCTGGAGTGCAGTGGCGCGATCTCTGCTCACTGCAACCTCTGCCTCCCAGGTTCAAGCGATTTCCTGCCTCAGCCTCCTGAGTAGCTGGAACTACAGGCACGTGCCACCATGCCAGCTAATTTTTGTGTGTTTAGTAGAGGCGGGGCTTCACCATGTTGGCCGGAATGGACTTGATTTCTTGACCTCATGATCCACCTGCCTTGGCCTCCCAAAGTACTGGGATTATAGGCATGAGCCACCATGCCCCACCAAGGCTGCTTAGATTTTAAACCTCATAGTGCCTTAATTGTTTTCACTGATGAAATAAAATACCATGTGATCTTTTTCTAATTTTCCATCTTGAGTAATGAGCAAAGACATTAATGTATTTTATGAAGGCTGTGACTGCCAAAATTGGGACAAATTGATGGTCTTGTTGGCAGGGTAAATGAGTATAACCATAGTAATTGTAGTTCGTTTTATTGGGTTCAGGGGTGACTTGGAATAATGGATGTGTTACCCTTCTCTGTAGAAGTGAGGCTTTCAAAAACAGGCTATAAGTCAAGTTGGGAGACACAAAAGTATCAGCACTTTTTGGGGATCTTCTTAAGTCAAAAAATACTTTAAATCAAATGTGTGATATAATGTTATGCATGTGCTTCTTAAACACATTAACTCAACCGGATCCAACAGCTGGTCTAATAACTTTTTAATTGTTTTAAAAAAATTTAATTGACACATTGTAATTGCACATATTTATGTGATACTATTTGATGTTTTGATATTTATGTGGTACAATTATCAAATCAGAGTAGTGTATCTTTCACCTCACATGTTCATTTCCTTGTGGGTTAGAACATTCAAAAGCCTCTCTTCTAGTTATTTTGTAATATGCGGTATCTTACTGTTAACCATAGGCACCCTACTATGCAACAAAACACCAGAATTTATTCTTCCTATCTAATTATACCTTGGTATCTGGTGACTGACCTCTTTCCATCCTTCCTTCTTCCCTGCCCTTCCCAGTCTCTGGTAACCACTATTCTAACCTCTGCCTTATCTATATCAACTTTTTTATAATAGAAAAATATTCTACATGTGAATGACATCATGTGGTACTTGTCTTTCTGTGTATTGTTTATTACACTTGACATGATGTCCTCCAGGTTTATCCATTCACAATTCACAGGACTTTATTTATTTTTTTATGGCTGACTAGTATTCCATTATGTTTATATATCACATTTTCTTTATTCATCCATTGTCTGCTTAGGCTGATTCCATATCTTGCCCATTGTGAGTAGTGCTGAAATAAACGTGGGAGTGCAGATTTCTTCAACATACTGATTTTATTTCCTTTGGATACATACCCAGTAGAGGGATTGCTGGATCATATGAAATTCTATTTTTAATTGTTTAGGAACTTCCATGCTGTTTTCCATAACGACTGTACTAGTTTACTATCATACCAATAATGTGTAAGTGTTCCCTTTTCTCCGTATCTGTGTCAGTACTTATTTTCTTTTGTCATTTTGGCAATAGCCATTTTAACTGGAGTGAGGTGTATCTCATTGTGATTTTGATTTGCATTTCCCTAAAGATTAGTGATATTAAGCATTTTTAAAATGTACCTGTTGGTCATTTGTATGTCTTCTTTTGAGACGTGTCAATTAAGGTCTTTTGCCCATTTAAAAAACCAAGATATTTTTGCTGTTGCGTTGTTTCTTTTATATTTTGGATTTTATCCCTTTGTCACATGTATAGATTGCAAATACTTTCTCCCATTCTGCAGCTGTTTTCACTGTTAATAGTTTTCTTTAAGGTGCAAAGGTTTTTAGTTTGATGTAATCTTACTTATTTTTATCTGTGCTTTTGAGGTCTTATTTTTAAAATCCTTGCTTAGTGTCAAGAACAATTTCCCTTTTTTCTTCTGGTAATTACATAGTTTCAAGTTTCACATTTTAAATCTTTAATCTATTTTGAGTTGATTTTTGTATACGGTGAGAGGGAGGGGTCTAATTTCATTCTTCTGCATGTGAATATCCAATTCTCCTACTACCATTTGTTGAAGAGACTGTCTTTTTTCCCAATATATGTTCTTGATATCTTAAAAAACCAGTTGGCGGTTGTAGGTGTGTAAATTGTTTGTTAGGAGCATGTTGTTTCTGTGATTTGTGAAGTCGTCAGTTTTTCTTGTTGTTGATTTCTAGTTATTTTTCTTCTTTTGTTTTTCTTTGAGACAAGGTCTTGCTTTGTCTCCCAGACACAAGTACAGAGGCGTGATCTTGGCTTACTGTAACCTCTGCCTCCTAGGCTCAAGTAATCCTTTCACCTTGGCCTCCCAAGTAGCTGGGACTACAGGCATGTGCCACTGTGCCTGGGTAAATTTTTTTTTTTTTTTTTGTATTTTTAGTAGAGATGGCTTTCATTATGTTGCCCAGGCTGGTCTCAAACTCCTGGGCTCAAGCAGCCTGCCCACCTTGGCTTCACAAAGTGCTGGGATTAGAGGCGTGAGCCACCGCACCTGGCCTGATTTCTAGTTTTATAATGCTGTGGTCAGAAAAGATACTTGATATTATCTTTTTAAATTTGTTAAGACTTGTTTTGTGGCCTAACATGTGATCCATCCTCAAGAACGTTCCATGTGCATTTGAGAAGAGTGTGTGTCTGCAGTGGTTGAATGGAATGTTCTGTCTGTAAGTGTCTGCTAGATGCATTTGCTCTATGGTGCAGCTTAAGTCCAATGTTTCTTGATCTCTGTGTGTGTGTGTTGGTGTGTGTGTGTGTGTGTATGTATGCATGTCTAGATAATTTATTCATTATTGAAAGTGAGGTGTTAAAGTCTTTTACTATTATTGAAGTCTATCTCACTCATTAGGTTGAATATTTGCTTTATATATCTGGATACTTAGGTGTTGGGTACATGTATGTTTACAATTATTAAATCCTCTTGTTGAATTGATCCCTTTATCATTATATTATGACATTTTTAGAGTTTTTGACTTAGTCTATTTTGTCTGACGTAAATATTGCTTCTCCCACTCACTTTTGGATTCTGATTGCATGGAATATCTTTTTCCATTTCTTCACTTTTGGTTTGTCTTTAATGGTGAGGTAAGCCTTTTGTAGGCAGCATGTAGTTGAATTTTTTTTCCAATCATGCAACCACTTTATATCTTTCAATTAGAGAATTTAATCTCTTTATATTTAAGGGTTTTATTGTTAAGGACTTGTTTCGCCATTTTGTTAATTGTTTTCTGGTTGTCTTGTAGATCCTCAGTTCTTCTTTCTCTCATTTATCTCTGTGGTTTGGTGGTTTTCTGTAGTCCTAAGCTTTGTTTTCTTTCTTTCTCTTGTTTACGTATCTGCTATAATTGCTTTCTTTGTGGTTCCCATGGGGCTAACATAAACAGTTTTGTAGTTATAATAAACTATTTTAAGCTGATAGCAAGTTAACTTCAGTCACATAAAAATACTCTAGACTTTTTTCCTCCCCCATCCCCAATTTATATTTTTGTTGCCTTTATTTCTTTACTATTGAAGCACGAGTGGCCGAGAGAAACAAACCTCTCGGACACTGAACTAGAAAAGGAAGGGGTTTTATTATTACGGCCCAGGAGCAAGGCTTTATGTTTTGTCCAAACGGCCAAGCTCCCCTAACAAAGAGAAGCTCTGCCTTTATATAGGCTTACACTCTAGATATTACACATGAAAGGATCTTAGGTGTACAGCCTTAGAAAAAACAAGTGAAAGAGTCTTGAGTTTACAGCTTTAGAAATCACATATAAAAGGGTTTTGGGTTTACAGTTTTATGAATTACATGTGAAAGCGTTTCTAGTCTCTGGATAGAGGAGTGGGCTGGGGGTTTGATCTTGTTTAAGTAAAAAAGTGTCTTCCAGAGAGATTCCCCCATACCATGCCGGCTATTTACAGGAAGGTGATTTGGGAGGCACCAGTTGGCCAGCCTTTTCTTCTATTGAAATGCAGTGTGGAAGTCAAGTGGGAGGTGGTCCTAGATGCCTGGGTCTCCTTCCTCATCCGCCATCTTTGAGACCTTCACAACTCTATAATATTAGTGAGAGGTCTCACTCTCATTCTCATTTTCCAGATCCTCTGAAGAAACCGATTGATAACGATGGATATAAAACACTTGTGATGTGGTTTTTCTGGTCTATTACAGTAGTAAAGGGTTTCTTAGCCATTTAAAGGAACAAGCGGGGAAATCAGGGGAGTAGTAAACCAACACCCACTATTGTTATCACAGTTATGATGAGGGTTTTTAATCCTCCCAAGGCTGAGGACCAACCTTTAAACAAGAACTCAGGGTTGAATTTGTGCCATACCTGCACAGGCATGTGTGCTAGTTTAACTGCATGACCCTGGTCGTTTATGTGCAGGCAGCAGTTGGTTAGTTTAAAATTTTTACAGACTCCTCCTTCAGCTGCCAGCAAATAATCTAAGTCCAACCAGTTCTGATAAATGGCATTTCTCACTTGAGTTTCTTGTCCAGCCAAAATGGACACAGCTTTGCCTGTTTCATTAACGAGTATTTCCAAGGCAGCCTGCAACTGGATGATCTGATTTAGCATATAGATAGGAGTCCAGTGTCCCCATGGGCCATTCTCTGTCCCTGTGGCCAGCCTATAGTACTCAATAATTCTTTCTGGTGGCCACTTAGTATTTTCCCATTTACCTATTTTCAGACTTATTTTCTCCAAGGCAGAGTAGACTGGATGTCCTAACAGCTCACCTGTCTTTACAGATAATGGGAAAAAAGAAGGCTTAATGATGCCTATGACATAGCTACCTATCCATCTTTCAGGCAGCTGTACGTATGCTCTATGTCTGCATATCCAGTACAACCCAGGAGGGGCTGTCCCGTCTCCCCAGGACCCAGGGTGATTCCAGGCATCCTATAATTTTGGAAATTCTAGGAGGGGGTTTGAGCCCCTCCAGGTTATAGTGTCCACTGCTCCATTATACATTCACTGCCCTAGGCAGCTAAGCTTTCCAACTGGAACAGTAAGTCTGTTCCTTCTTTGGCCAAACAATATTGTCCGATAATTGAAACCTTTAAAACCCAGAAACTGTTGGTTTGAATCCTTTGAACTGAGGTCAGGTCAGGGACAGGGTCAGAGGGTAATAACTCACGGGCTTCCCATGGCCACCTGTCACCCATAGTCATCCCTCCACATACATAGCAAGAAGTAACACTGAGGTTTCAGCAAGTTGGAGGAACAAATTGTCTTTTTTGGAAGTTCCGGCACTGGTTTATTTAATATACCATAAAAGCGCTGGTACACTGGCCGGGCTGAGCGTTTTTGAATTTTTCCGTGAATCTCGATACTGACTCCAGGGTCAAGACCTTTCCCATCAATTCCTAGCATTACACTTTCCCCTTTTTCCCATTTAGGGTCTTGGGGATTTGTGATTATTAATTCTACTGGGTTATAATGTCCTGAGACACAAGGGACATTACTCCCTTGAATGGTGTCTCTCCCTTTTACAAGACAAACGGGATTATTTGTATTATTTTTCCAAGTGGCCCAAATGATGCATGACCCAAAAATGCAATTACTGCACCAGTAGGTTCTCTGGTAGATATACTTATGCTCTTTTGTGTAACTTTGTTCTCATCTGAGGGAACCACAGCCACCCGTACTGAAATGATAGGCATTGATGGCTGCACAGGCATCAAACCTTAGTGCAACCTGTTTTGGGCTTCCATTGTCCTTTGTTTTAGCTATTTAGTAGGGCTATTCCATCACCTTGTTAGGAGTCTAATTTCAAAAGTCGTATGTGTAGGGGGCACTGATGGGTGGTAGCATACATTGGGCTGTCCATCCCCTGGACTACACACCTTATACTGAGTACCATTATATAAACAGGTTCCCTTCTGTGTTCCTGTACATTTAATAACTGTAGAACGAAAGAATGGCAGTGACTTTACATCCTACCTTAGTAACCTGGTGTACACACTGAGAACATTCTTCAAAATCAGTTAATGTCCCTACTGTACAAGTCCAAATATTAAGAACAAGTCCAATGATGAATTTCCTCATGCTTCGGCCATGTGTGGACCAGCCAGCTTCTGGGATGTGGCTGGAGCAGGGCTCATTGTCCTTCTTAAGGTGATTCTGCAGTCGTTGTCTGGATTTGGTGTAGCTCCCCAAGTCTCAGCTGCTGCCAGTTTTCACACGGCTGTGGTGGATCCAGGCTGGGATTCCCTCTACCTTTATGGCTGTGGAAGTGATCAGCATCATGGTCTGGGGTCCTTTCCACCGTGGCTTTAGAGGGGCTGCATTCCAGTCCTTTATCCACACGTGATCACCTGGTGAGAAAGGGTGAACTGGGGAGAATAAGCTTACAGGACCTCTTTCATTTATCCAGATTGAAATATCCTGAGCGATTCTCCCTAGAGCTGGTAACTGGCATCCTAACTCAATCTTTCCCCACTCCCAAGGAGTTCCCGGGAGTGCCTGGAGTATGGGAGGGGGCCTATGATAAAAGACTTCAGAGGGGGAATATGCTGTCCTCATAGAGGGAGTGCACCTAATTTGGAATAACACCAAGGGAAGTGCCTGCACCCACTTTGATCCTGTTTCCTGACACACTTTCCCTAAGCTATTTTTGATGGTCTGGTTCCTTTATTTCACTTTTCCCAAACTCTGAGGGCAATAGGCAGCATGCAGTTTCTAAAGTAATACCTCAAGGCCATTGCTGTCTTCTGGGCCAGATTTGCCACAAATGCTGATCTGTTGCCTGATCCAATGCACAGTGGCAGTCCAAACCTAGGGATGAGATCTCAAAGCAGCACATGGGTTATTTCACGGGCTTCCTGGCACCAGGGGAAAAGTGGCAGAGTTTAGGGTGTTGCACAGACCCCAACGGTGATGCAGAGATTTTCACTTTAGCAGGTTAGGGTATTTGGTAGGCCTAGTATTTGTTAACCAATAATGTCCTTTGGTATTCATTAGGGTCACTACTGTGTGGGGTGCTTTGATATTTAAATTCTTCCCAGAGTTGATGGTAGGTAGAACTTCAATTGCCATTCCTTTTTTTTTTTTTCTCTTTCTGACACATACAGCATTAGAGGCTTTGTTAAATCAGGTAGTCCCAAAGCCGGGGCTGATGAAAGTTTTGCTTTTAGTTTCTGCCCCATTCAAAGGGTTTCTTGTCTTCTCCCCTCCCCACTTTGTCACTTTGTGTAAAGGTTTGGCCAGTACTGCGAAGTTTGGAATCCACAATTTACAAAACCCGCAGCTCCCAGGAACTCCCTTGTGTGCCTTCTAGTCTCAGGTTCTGGCAGGTTGCAAATGACTTGCTTCCTCTCTGCTCCTAGGCTGCGTTCCCCCTTCCAGATGGTGAACCTCAGATATTGCACTTGCTGTTGGCAAATCTGGGCTTTCTTTTTAGACACTTTATACCCACAGTCCTCCAGGTACTGAAGTAAGGCATCTGTTCCTTTTGCACACCCAACTGCCATGGGGTGTCCCAATAAAAGGTCATCAGCATATAGGGGCAGCATGCAGTCTAAATGCAGCCTAAGTCCTTAGCAAGAAACTTCTGGAGGGTGGTCACAGGCTAATGCCTTCCCCAAGGATGGTGAGAGAGTTTCTGAGCCCCTGGGAAGCAGGGACCAGGTGTACTGGGGTGGTCACACCTGTTTCTGGATTTTTCCCATTGAAACACAAATAGTTTTTGACCCTCTGAGGCCAGTCCAATGCTAAAGAAGTATTCTTCCAATCAAGTTAACCAACTATCCTCTCCTGGCAATAATCCCAACTGTGTGCACAAGTCAGGTGCAAGTGGGTGCAAAGTCACTGTAGTCTGATTAACCAAATGCAAGCCCTGTACTGGCCTGGGCAGAAATACCAGTCTTCAGTCCCTGGTTAGGGAAGGTCTCCACCTCGCTTCCTGAGGGATGGTGAGAGCCTGGATAACCCCTGCCTGAGGCAGTCTTAGCTGCAGGGAGTCCTCATTATTGAATATGATAGTTATAACTCTTAATTCGCACGACAAGTTTTGCTGGAGAAGGTGGGGTAGGGACAGTCCAGCATAGTACAAGAGTCTGTTTTCCTAACTCCTTAGTAGCTCTAACAATATTGATTTGTTTCCTTTGATGGGGGGTTACAGGTCTGTCGTCGGGACCTTGGGCTCATTGGGGGCATATGAGCCTGCCCCCGCCCTTTAGTCCAGTGGCCCTTCCGTTAGACTGAACAGAGTTCCTTTACTTTTGTCCGAGGCCTTGTGCTTAGGGTCTTCCTGTTTTCCTGTTAGCTGGGGACACCTGTCCTTCCAGTGCCCCACTTCTCTACAGTAAGCGCACTGATCACGTTGCAGATGCGAGCGGGCAGACTGCGGGGCTTTCCAGGAAACCCCTTTTCCCACACTCCTGTGGGTGCTCCTCTAATAGCAGCAACTATCAAGTTGGCATTTCGTCGAGCCTGACACTGGTTTTCTCTATGACTTTCTCTACAGCTCACTGCTTCTTGGTTCACAAATACCTGGTTATCTATCTCCAGTAACTGTGAGGTATTCATGCCCACAAATCCTGTCTGTTTCTGCAATTTTCGTCTAATGTCTTCTGCACACTGACTGACAAATGTCATATTTGTCATGCATTGGTTTTCAGGGCTTTCAGGATCAAAAGGAGTATACATGTGAAACGCTTCACCCAGCCTCTCATCTGTGTTAAAAAGATACATAAGCAGCTCATCAGGAGTGGGGTTATGAGTCTGAATAATCATTTGCAGTAGGTCAGTGAGAGCCTGTGGCTTCTTGGTATCAAAAACTCATCTGCCGCCAGGTCTGCCAGAACCTTGGGGTCCATGTCTTTGCCACTGACTCTGCCCCGTCCAGGCGCCAGACCTTGGGAGTCCACGTCTCTTGGTGGGGGTCAGATTTTTCTTAGCAGTCTCTCCCTTGGCCTCTAAAAGAGTCACTGCCTGTCCTCTTAACCACGTCGGAGGGTTCAAAACTAACTGCAACCATGAGTCTATGTATGGAAATTGATCAAGGTGTTCTAGCTTGTCACATATAACCTCATGCCTTACTTTGGAGACAAGAGACCTGTCGAGGGTCCCCTCTGGGGGCCAACCTACCCCAAGTGCTGGCCAATCTACCTCACATAAAGTCCTTAATTTCTCTGATGTTATAGCTACTGTATAATTTCCACTAAATCCCTTCTTGAAATTTTTCAGCATGGTCTCTAAAGGAGTGGGTTTGCTATGAGCATGACCCATGCGTATGCACCCAAAAAAACAATTCCCACAGTTAAGAGAGTGTTTCTCCACCCACAGCAGTTCCTGCCCAGGAAGATGCAGTACACACTCTGAGATTTACATTCACTTCAATCCTTTTACAATGCCTAAATGGCAAAGGCTCCTTCCCTCAGTCTTATGTGGCCATCTCTAATTCCAACTAGCCCTACAAATTGCTCAAAGTATGAGGCCCCTTCTAATGGGCCTGATAGTCCCGCCTTTCACAGCTGATGAGTCCAGCTAGACCCCTATATACACACACACACACAATATCACTCTCCTCCCTCCACCCAAAATGAAACCATAAGCAACAGCTTCCAAGGTTAGTTACAAAAAGGAGACAGAGAGAGAGAGAGAGAGAGAGCCAAGCTCAAAATTGCCAAATCTGGTACCCGTGGGTGATCAGGCCACGCTTCCACCTAAAGGAGGTAGGCAAGTTTCCCGAGACCAATCCTTCCATGTTTCTGTTGTCCAGACATTCTAAGCATCCATTCCGTCTCTGTGTTCAGCCACTGGGTGGATCCACACTGTGGGGGCTTTCTTGCTCCGCTCTGGCAAGGCTTTCCACCAGGCAAATACCTGCCCAGGAGGGCTTTCAGGAACTGCATTGGAACTGCATTGCCCCAGCAGTGGGAGCCCCCTGTAGGGATGCTCTAAAGGGCTAGGCAAACAGCCTGAGAGGCTTCTCTGGCCGTCTGCAAACTGAAACTTGTTTTCTGGTCAGGGAACCAAATGAAGCAGGAGCAGCAGTGAGAAACAGACCTCTCCGACACTGAACTAGAAAATGAAGGGGTTTTATTATTACGGCCAGGGAGCAAGGCTTTATGTTTTGTCCAAACAGCCAAGCTCCCCTAACAAAGACAAGCTCTGCCTTTATATAGGCTTATACTCCAGATATATTACATGTGAAAGAATCTTATGTTTACAGCCTTAGAAATTGCAAGTGAAAGGGTCTTGGGTTTACAGCTTTAGAAATATGTATGAAAGGGTCTTGGGTTTACAGTATTAGGAATTACATGTGAAAGGGTTTCTGGTCTCCGGTTGGAGGTGTGGGGTGGGGGTTTCATCTTGTTTAAGTAAAAACAGTGTCTTCCGAAGAGATTCTCCCATACCATGCCTGCTATTTACAGGAAGGTGATTTAGGAGGCACCAGTTGGCCAGCCTTTTCTTCTACTGAAATGCGGTGTGGAAGTCAAGGGAGAGGTGATCCTAGATGCCTGGGTCTCCTTCCTCACCATGTGTTCCTTAGCCATTTTAGCTGTTGTTGTTTTTGACCAGTTTGACTTTAAACCTTCATCTAGAGGACTGAGAGATTTACATAGTACCATGATACCACAGGGGCATTTTGAGTTGGATTTATAAATTTACCTGTATGGGTGATTTTTGTACTTTAACATACGTTCATGATAGTTATCATTTTTTCATTTACAGCTGTAGCACTCCCATAAGCATTCTTGTAAGGCTGGTGTAGGGGTGATGAATTCCCTCACCTTTTGCTTGTCTGGGAAGGCTTTTATTCTCCTTCATTTCTGAAGGCTAATTTTGCTGGATATGGTATCCTTTATCCTTGGCTGATAGTGGTTTTGTTTTTTTTTCTTTTAACACCTTGAATAAATTATCCCTTTCTCTCCTAGCATACATCAGTAATAAGGTTACTGATGAGAAATCTACTGACAGTCTAATGAGGATTCCTTTACATGTAACTTGATGCGTTTCTCTTGCAGATTTTAGAATTCTGTCTTCAACATTTGACAGTTTGACTATAATGTGCCACAGAGAGAATCTTTTTGGGTTGAATCTAATTGGAAAACTTTATGCTTCCTTAATCTGGATGTCTATATCTCCCCCAGTATTTGGGAATTTTTTAGCTATTTCATTAAATAGATTTTCTGTGCCTTTCTTCAGCTTTCCTCCCTCTGCCATTTCTATAATGCAAAAATTTGTTTAATTGTTTTTAAAATACTTTTCCTTTGGGTTACTTCAAGAAACCAGTTTTCAAATTTTGACATTCTTTCTTCTGCTTGATCTGCTCTATTCTTGAAGCTCTCAGTTGTGTCTTTATTTTATTCACTGCTTTCTTCAGATTTTCTGTGTTTTTAAATGATACATCCTGTTTTAATTTCTCATTCATTTTATGACTTATTTTCCTGATTTCATTGGATCATATTCTCTTATATCTTGCTGAATTTCCTTAAGATCATTATTTTCCATTTCATTTCAGGCATTTTATAAAACCCTTTTCTTTGGGGTCTGTTACTAGAGACTTTTGTGTTCCTTTTGGAGTTTCATGTGTCCTTGCTTTTTCATGTTTCTTGTGACATCTGCATATCTGGTGGAATAGTCACATTTCCAGATGTATGGAGTACATTTCATAGGGAGAGACTTTTCCTGTAGATGGGTCCTGGAGTGTTGTTTGGGTATGGTACATTGGCTTTGGTTTTGGGTTGATTCAGTAGCATGGTCTCTGTGTAGTTTTTTCAGCTGTAATCTTCATCAGCAATGTCTGCAGTTGCCTCAGTGGCCTAGGCTGCCGGAGTTTTTGTTGGTGGTATAGTTCTGCTAAGGACAGGTGTGTCAGGCTGATTGTCAGGCTGGACACTTGCAGGCTCAAAGGGCTGAAAAGCTGTCTTCTGGGCTCCTCAGGATGATTTTTTTCCAGCTTTTCTTCCATGTTTATTTAAAACTTTGTTTTCTGGCTCACAGTGTTCTTTATCCAAAGTCTGGCCATTGGTGTTCGCTATATCACAATGATTATTAAAACTTCAGACTTTGTAGACCTCTATCCATTTTGGTTACCTTCACCTTCATTCCCCTTCATTTGCTTCTACCCATGACCACATAATAAATGTTGTCATCTCTACTGAAGGCAAACCAATCCCATCTCTTCAGCTTCATCTAGAAATTTGTTTCATCTGTTACACGTTTTTTCTTTGGTTTTTAGCCTTCACTCTCTACCAGCTCTTTCACTTAAGCACAGAGGTAAGTTCAGGACTCTCCCATTCTAACAGTTCCCTGCCTTGATCCTATGAGCTTCTTTCTTTAGCTGCTACCTTGCTTTTCTTTCTTTTTTTTTTTTTTTCTCACTTGCTCTGATAAGCTCCTAGAAAAATTGGCTTACTCTCACCACTTCCATTAGTTCACCTCTTAATTATTCTTCAACCATCTGAGACCTGGCTTTGTTCTTTCTCTACTGAAAACTCTTCAAGCAAAGATTAGCAGAGGCCTTCTAATTGCTCAATCAAGTAGGAACTTTCAGTCCTTATCTTTTTGTATTTCTCCTTCATTTGACTTTGACTTAACTGTCTTGGCTTTTGTAATACCACCAGCACCTAGTTTATCAGTCTCCCATGGGGACTTCATTCTATCTGCCTGCCAAGTGGTAGAGTCCAAAGAAGTGTCTGATCTGCTGTTTCTCATCACGTGCTTTCTGGGTAGTATTTGCCCATTGTGGTTTTCATCTACCATCATCCACCTTCAGGAGTGCCAAAAATTTAGTAAGTTTGTTAGGAAAGCAACTTTTATTGCTCTGTAGACTACTGATCTTTTGTTCTCTATCATGGTTATGGAACCTACTAGTTATTCAGCATCAGCTGCCAGAATATTTAACTTTGCTACTTACGTTTGTGTAAGTTATGGGACAATAATTGGGATAACTAGAATTAGCTTGTAACTTATGTTGGATAGATCCATAGAATTGCATTTAAAAACAGAAATCTGGAGAATGCAGTGGTGAATAAAAGACACAATTGAGAGCTTCAGGAATAAACTAGATCAAGCAGAAGAAAGAGTTTCAAAATTCGAAAATAGATTTTTTGAAATAACCCAGTCAGAAGAAAAGTAATTTTTTAAAAAAACAAGCAACCAAATTTTTGTATTACATAAATGGCAGAGGGAGTAAAGTTGAAGAAAGGCACAGAAAATCTATTTAATGAAATAGGGGATTAGTATGTGAAGGAGTATTTGGAAGCTATCTGGAATGTTATCTAAGTCAGGATTCTGAGGGTAACCCCCAGCCTCATTGTCCCTTACTATTTCTAAACACCCACCAATCCTGCCCACTTTATTTACTTAGTATTTCTCAAATCTACCATTCTTCTCTGTCCAGCCAATCACTGCCCTAGCTCAGGCCTTTATACTCTCTTACTTGACCTACTCCTTCACCTCCTTTGAACTTGTGCATAAACGTTAGCTTCTTAGTAAGGCTTTCTCTGGTCACCTGTATAAAATTCCCATTTGCTACATACTTCTGGTTCCCTTTCTTGCCTTATATTCCTCAGTGGCATTTGTCTTCTTGTATTCTATATACTTTCTAATCTCTGTCCTTTCTGCCACCACCCCACTTCAAGATGGCAAGGATTCATCTGTTACATTAGTGGCTGTCCTAATAGGAAAAAAATGGCACTTTTATGTTAGGATAACTTGAGAAGAATTTTTAAAAGTCAGTCTTTATAAAGGTATAGGCAGGATATAGGGATAGTGAAGTACTCTTGGGACTAGTAATAATTGGGCAGGCGATACTATTTTTAAGCACATAGTGAAGGAGCAGGTGCCTGAACCTGGATTCAGAGAGACTAGGTAGAGGAGGCCACTAGGCAGAAGCTGTGACCTTTGCCTCAGCTTGACTGATTTCCTCACTAATCCTGCAGGGAGGGAGGTGGGGACTAAATTAGCCAACCTCTCTCTTTTCTGGCCCGTTTCATAGTCCAAAGCCAACTTTAAACCAGAGGGCAAGGGGAGTATTCGGTGTAGTCCATGCAGTGTGACCTCCCAGGGAACAGGGCAGGTGGAGAAAGATGGAGACTAAATCTAGATGGCGGAGAGGGAAGATATTCAGAATATCTTTTTCTTTACTGTCAGCACCTTAAACAGTGCCTGTCATATAGCTAATATTTGTTGAATGAATGAATTCGTTACTGGTTTACTGGTCTCATGAAGTTTAGTTTTGCCTATTCTAACTTGATGACTGCATTCCTACATGCTCGATACCAACTCCTCATCAACTACAAAAGCATATTCCCCTCTCCCCCTTTTTAAATATCAAAACTCTTTTTGAAAAAACATTCTTAAATGCATCCCCAATATATAACAGAAAACTACAGGTGCCTTGATTGGAATAGTGGGTAAAAGACCCCGAGTCTGTCTGCTTGGTTTCCCTCTTTGCCTAGCAGGAATTGACTATCTTGTTTGAAGCCCACTGAAGTAGAAAATGGGGCAGATTTCCATGCTTGGCTCCTGCCTTTCTCTGCCATCCTTATTTCTCAGTAGTTCCCTCATATTTTACCATCCTGTAATTGAAAGAATTACAAAACTAGTTCTTTATGCACTCTTTCTTGCCATTCCAGCAGCTGGGAATTAGCTTCTTTTGTGCTTCCTTTTTTTTTTTTATTTGAATGATTACATGTTTACATTCATTAAAATTAATGAAGATTCATTACAGTTGTTTCTTCTTTGGGCGTAATTGGATCTCATATACTGAGACATTGAATAAAACTTTGATTTTTTTTCCCCATTGTATGTTAAGCTCCTTGAGGTTCTTTTCAACTTTGAGTTATTCCAGAATTTCTATTATAAGAGTTAAGATTGGCCCATTTCTCTGATGTGAGGTTCATGGCGGGAAGGTTCCATGTCGCTCAGCTGCAGAGTAGAAAATGCTGAGCCAGGGCATAGATTAGGATGCTGCCATTATAATATAAACAGTGTTTACAAAAGGGCATCATCAATTCAGGAAATTTCTTTTTCATTGACTGCAGTGGTGCTTGATAATCTTTCTGTTACAATCTTAAATTATGGCCATTTTAATTACAGAATCATGCATGAGTTCATGTTAAAATAAGGTAATTATCAAGCTAACTGTAACCTATGAGAGAGAAAAATCCTGAAGAAATGACAGAGGGATCAGATGTGTGTTTTTGAGGTCGACTGCAAGAGGTCAGACAACTCTGGGTCATAGGGCCCTGCCAAGGCAGAGCAGGTCAAGTGCTGTGCCCAATGGGGCCAGCCCCCAGTATGGTGCCAGGGACTGGGTGTGAGAAGCCAAAAGTGAGAATACACCTCAGAAAGCGGATATGGACAGATACCACAGACTAATTTGCATATATCATGATCTATCCCTTAGCTTGTGCCGATATTGGATCAGATATTTTCAGTGTTTAGTATTTTTAAAACATCGCTGATCACCTGTTGGCATTGGTTACATCTCAACCGAGGACAAACTTCTAGGGACATGTGTTTACCAAGTGGTAAGCATTTATTTGAAATGTTAGATTAAAGCAGAAGATTGAAGCATTTTTGTGCCTTCCCAAAGCAGGATTTGTTTACTGTCCTGTGTGAATAAATGTAATGCCATTATTTCCCATAAAGGAAAAACTACTGATGGGGAGAGTAAGTAATGGGTAAGATTAGACAATGTTAAGCTCATACATTAGTATGTTTAAGAATGATCAATTTAGGGATCTCTGTGACAGAGATGCCAAATGCTTATAATGCTATCTCATGTTGGAAATATGTATCTCCTCCACTCTTTTCGGTCCCCTGAAGTGATGGCCCTTTAGGGATTGACAAATACTATACATACTTCTGTACTGATATGTGATTTGTCTAAAACAAAAATTTCACAAAACAATTCTTACCATTGACATTTAAGAGTCACTCAGGGCCAGCGCTGGCTCACTCCTGTAATCCCAGCACTTTGGGAGGACAAGGCGGGCGGATCATGAGGTCAAGAGATCGAGACCATCCTGGCCAAAATGGTGAAACCCCATTTCTACTAAAATACAAAAATTAGCTGGGTGTGGTGGCGCATGCCTATAGTCCTAGCTACTTGGGAGGCTGAGGCAGGAGAATTGCTTGAACCCGGGAGGCGGAGGTTGCAATGAGCTGAGATTGTGCCACTGCACTCCAGCCTGGTGCCTGGTGACAAAGCAAGACTGTCTCAAAAAAAAAAAAAAAAAAAGTCACTTCGATATGTTCTGTTTTCCTTACAAACAAATGCTCATTATGATTCATGAAATTAACTTCATAATTTCCTAATGGATAGCATCTTGAAGTATGAATAAGCACTACAGGATCTTTCACAGCTTCCCTCCCCCAGCTCTCTGTAATCTGCTCCCATCTGTGGTGTAGGAAAGGTTTCAGGAGTGGCCACTGAAGGCCCTAAGAAGACATCTAGTCTCAGCAAATGGTAAGGTGTATAATGGACTTTACACAGGTTATTTAACACATCTGAGTTAGTTTATTCACTGGCAAAGTGAGGGGCTTCTATGATATTGTCTCTAAGTACTGCCAGTTCTGACCCCCTATGAAGTTTTATGTTAAAGAAAATATCTATTTCTATGGCCTTTATGCGTTAGGGAATTTTGTCAAGTAAATCTCAGGTTTGATGGCCAATGGGGCAACCGTCTGGTGTGTGTGGAGGGGTATTGTATTATACAACAGGAACTTCACAGTCCTAACGAATTTCTAATTAGAAGAACCACCTGGGAAATGTAGGTCAAAGCCCTTTGCTTCCCTTACTCAGCTTTGGGGCACAGTGACAAGAAGTGGGCAATTGCTTTGGCGTAGGTATTGTCATTGGAAAGGAAGAAACCATTTTCTGGAAGAAAAGAGTTGGTCGAGGCGAGTTTTAAGTAGCTGTTTCATGATGGACAAAAGGACTAGCTCATCCATTCTTCATTCATTTTACTGTATCTATCAAATTTTCGAGTAAAGATTTTACAGTATGCTTGATTACCATTCAAATATGTTTCAAAGGTTTTTTAAAAATGAAACTTGGCTTTTGAATCATAATTATGGCTTATAACTTTATTTTTCATACCCTTACTATCTCAAGTTACCAATTTCATGTTGTTTTTTCAAAAGAGTATTCCTGCCACAACTGAGAGCTCAGCTGAATTAGAGCAGTGACTAGAAAATCTGAGAAAGCTGAGCTTCAAAATAAGGCCTGGAAATTGTTTCTTACTGTTATAAGAGAGTCAAAATGATTTTCTTGAGCTTAAGTTTATATAAATATTTAGTTGAAACTCAGCAGTATGAAAGATAATGTGCAAAAATGTGAAAATGAGAAAAAAAGAATTTCAAAACAAGAAGAGTTAATGATTATGTGGGACTTAGCAGAGCAGTGTATATTCTAAGTATTAATCTGTCTAAGCTGTTTGGGAACAGATGTATGTGAAACAGATACCCGGTGTTCTGTTGTGTACACCCCAAGTGAGACATCTGTCGGTAGGCCGTGTGGTCAGAAATAATGGAAGCAGGGGTTAAACCCCAATATGACCTATTACTCATGTGAATTATTGAAGGACTAATTACTCAGTAAAACATGATGCTTTGGTTCCTCAGTCTACACATTAGGAAAAAAATGCCTCTTTAGAAAAAGATTTAGTTATGTTCCTAAGCTTTAAAATATAAAGACATTTTTAAAAGATGGATGCAAAGTTCCATAGTAACTGCAAATACTACCTGCCTATAAAGTTTTAAAATGTTTTGACAGGTCTACTAATTTATAAAAATATTCTCAACGTTTTTAGCTTTTTATTAAGGTAAATTGGGTCTCACAGAAAACAAATGTAGAGTGAATTTTATAAAGCAGGACTGTCCAGTTAGACTTCCTGAAATGGGAGTGTACTATATCTGAACTGTACGATATAGTTGCCACCAGCTACATGTGGCTATTGAACAGAAACCTGGCTGTGATTGAGAAGCTGTATTTTTAATTATATTTAATTTTCATTAATTTGAATTCAATAACTGCATGTGGTGAGTAGCAACTGCATTGGACAACACAGCTCTGACACATGGAGAGTTGAAAATGTTTTCTTTATCCCCAGGCTTTCATTTTAGTGTCTTTGTTTCTACATAGGAAGATACAGCTTTCAAAAAATGAACCTGAATGTAGAATTGATATGTTCATGCAATTTGAATTGCCTATTTAAAGATAAAGCAACTGAGCTTAGAGATTTCAAAGTGGCAGAGTCCTTTAACATATTTTGTGGGCTGGGCATGGTAGCTCATACCTGAAATCCCAGCACTTTGGGAGGCTGAGGTGGGAGGACTGCTTGAGCCCAGGAGTTCGAGATCAGCCTGGGCAATATAGTGAGACCCCATATTAGGGAAAAATACACACACACACACACAAACATATTTTGTGTGTACAAAAAATATTTTTATTATGTGTGAATTAGTTGGTTACTAGTAAAGTTGAAGTCTTATCTATAGAAATCATTGTATTATTTTTCATGATAATTGTGATATATTGTTTGAACTGAAATTTGGCAAATTTGATCTTACTACAAGAATAGTTACATAGGTTTGAAATGGTGACTATCTTAGTCTGTGTACTCTGACCATGTGAACGTGTGGAAACTAATGTTCTTCCTAAATATGCTATAACCATGTGGCACCATCTGAAGGCAAACACTTTTTAAAGACTGATCTACTTTTGGGGACCCTTCCTCTCTCTCTGTTCTCTGCACCCCCATAGGGCTAGAACTGGCACAGAACTATTCCCCTAGGAGTGGGTTCATTGAAACCAAGAGACATGCAAATTGAGAATCAGATAGGCTGGACCAAGGTTACTAAACCAGACAGGTCAATCCAGATGGGGTTGTCCAAAGTAGGAAGTTCTGAAGTGAATTGCAGAAATCTAAACATGGCCAAGCTTAAGGAATAGAGAACCAGGGCAATGGATATAGAGAACAGAGCAATCGAGTATGCAGGAGGATGCTATTGCCTAGACAGGACATTTTTGTACCCTCTGTAATTTGGGGAAATGGACCATCCTTGTTGAAAGGGTCAGGGATTTAATAGATATAATTCATTGCAGTTGTATAATCTCAGCACTATAATACTCATAACCATATCACTTGTTATCCCACCTAGCTGCCACTTGATTGGGTTATTAGATTACATTTCAGACATTGGCAAGTCTACAAGCATCACTGAAATCCTAAACACAGACTTCTTTAAAACCTTCTGACTGTATTCCTGCCCAAGTTTTAGAAGTACTGTGCCAATTATGTGGGTAGTATATACTAAGCAAGTGAGTTTTGATTGTGTGTCTGCATGTGTATGTGGGTGTGATGAGCAATGGGAAGGAACTCTCAGCCATGGCTCTAAATGCTCGTGTGTTGGCCAAAATTGGTATGTGCTAGGAGAAGTAAAACAAGAGAGAGGCATGAAGTTGAAGGACATTAAACCATTTGCCAGCTTTTGGCATGCAAACCAGAATTTGAGGAACCTTAGTGTAATGGATGACTGAATCCAGAGGTAGACAGGCAAGCAGGAAGGTATAGGTACCAAAAATATTCACAATTGGTGAGCATTTTTGTTTTTATCATTGGCATGGTGTTATGAACTTATATTAAGCCTAAGGATAAGTCTAAAATAATGCACCAGCTGACATGAGGGAATTCCTGCATACATTCCTAGATTTTCATTAGAAACAGTGTTTTGGAAACTACCACTGCTGCTACGCAGTAGTGCCCAGTGCTTGATTGAAAATACTGAACACTTATATTTGTTTACTCTGCCAGCTTCTGTGCTAAATATCTTATCTTGTTTAAACTTAGCAACTAAACTATGTAGTCTAGATAGGATTTTTATCCCTAGGGCCCAGAGGTGTTAAATAACTTGCCCAAGGTCATGCTAGTAATGCAGTTGCTGGGGTTCAAAGCTAGGCAGTCTGACTCCGGAGCCTGCACTGACCCCATTAGGTTATGCTGCTTCTCCAGTCAAGCAAGAACTCCCCCTAATGCCATCAGGAATCTCTCTGACATCCAAGTTGGTGATAGTAAAGCATTCATGGTCTGAACCAAAATAATAAAAACCTTTGAAACAATGTTATCTGACTTCTTTCAGGCTTTTAAGACAGTTCCATCTTCAACAGCTTATTCCATTTTTCTGGCCACTTCCAATTTCTGAACAAATGAAAATGGGAGTGATAAATTAGAGATTTTAACAATTTTTTAATCCAGTATTTTTTCATAGAAACCACCAAACATACCTAAATGTAGAAATAATTTTATAATAAGCCTTCATGTTCAACCCTAAGAGGGGTAAGGCTCTATGTGACCCATTACTGAGTTTAAACAGTTTTCAATTTATGGTCAGCCTTGTTTCACTTATACCCTACCCACATCCCTTCTTCCCCTGGAATGATTGAAGCAATTCCTAGGCACCATATAATTTCATCTATAAACATCTCAGCATGTTTCTCTAGGAGATAAAGATTTTTTAAAAATTGTATTACTTTTCAAATTTAAAATAATCTTTATAATTTTAAATACCCAGTTAGTATTCAGATTTCCCTAATAGTTTCTCTATTTTTTAAATATGTCAACATTGAAATGAGGTCCATATTGTAGTTGATGGCTATGTCTTTTAAATTTTCTCATCCACAGATTCCTTTTATTTTCTTTCAATTTATTTTTTGAACAAACTAATTAGTCTGCCCTGTAGTTTCCCATGGGCAAGAATAATCTTCAGACTGGGATGCCCATCAGTCTGATACCTGTAAAGGGGATGAGGCAGGCTGGGGAAGTGAGAGCCTCAGACCACGATCAGATGTCACAAGGTCTTTGCTTACCTAGGGTGAAGACTTGGGAAAAAGACTGCCCATTAGGAGTCCTGCCTTGGGCAAAAGTGGCCAAACTTTAGCTGTGCTGTCACAGGCTGTGGGCTGCTTTGGAAGTGTAGGACCTCAGCTCCTCTGAAGTTGAGGGTATCAATCCCTGGTGGCCATTGTAACCATAACTATACTCATTGCCCTGGCATGGCAAGTTCCTCCTCAAAGGTGGATCCTAGCAGCCACCATGACCAATGAGGTTTTTTATTGTTATGATCACTATGAACTCAGGCATTTAAACCTGTTAAATATTCAATTCACAGCAATGGTTATTTTTACTGATCTTCAAATTGTCACAATTTTGGATTTTTGGACCAATGGGAGCCCCTTCATGTTGACTTCTGAGTTCTTTTGACATTCCCTCAGCTGTCTCTTTGATAGTTTCCCTGCTTTCTGGAATGGCAAGTTATTCCAGGTTCATCTTGAACATTCCATGCTTGAGATATGGAATCAAACTAATCATCAGAGAGGCCTGGTTCCTTTCATTGGATAGTGGTATTAGAGACCACAATTTGAGAACTAAGCATGATCATTGCAAAAACTTCCCCTATGTGAACCTTGTTACTTAGGTTTATGAAAGATGAGAGATAGAAATTTTTTTTTTGCTTTGTTTTTAAAGAAAAAATGTATCGTAGGATTATGCTGATACTTTCAAGTGCAGGGCTAAGCTTTTTACATTGTCTCTTTCCTCCTACTCCTAAAAATTCCTAATTATAACATCATTACTTGTTTGCTTTATTCTGCACTATGTAGACACAATAGAATAACACCACCAATGCTGCCAATCAAAAGTATAATTATTGAAACCCACTTAAGATAGTTCTGCGGTTGTTTTTGTTCATAGAGTGTACACTACTAGGGAGGTGTAGACAAGTTACTATGTTTTAAAGACACTTGGAATAATTCATAACTGTGAAGTTATACTCTCAACTTATTTGTGTTTTGTATTGTTTCATTTTCCTTTGGATATTTAGGCATTTCTTTTTTAAAAAACAATTTTATAATTATGTGAAATACTTATATGCTTCCAAAGTCAAATCTGCTAAACAAATTACATTCTGGGAAGTATAGCTTTTCTCTATTTCCCTTCTATGCCTTTCCTTCCTTCCTGTAGGTAGGGAAGCTTATTTGTTTCTTAAAGCTCTGGGTTGCTCTTTCATTTTAAAAATGTAACTAAACATGTGTATATAGTCCTTTCATTACCCCACAGTACCCACCTTTGTAAACACATGTATCATATTTGTTTTTCCACCTTGATTTCTTTCTCAATATGCCCAGAAGATTACTCTGTAGCACTATGTGGCAAGAGTCCTCATTTCCTTTTACATCAGCACCATAATCCATTATGTACTATTGCTTATTGACCTCTCTGTTGGAGAATTTGGATTGTTTCTAGTCATTTTGCTTATTGCAAATAGTGGTTTAATAAAAAACCTTACTTTGCATTTTGTGTTTTTTTATGTACTTTTAGGATAGATCCCTAGAAGTGAGATTATTGAGTCAAAGAATAAATGCATTAATAATTTTGCTCAATATTACCAAATTCTTTCACAAGGGTTGTGCAATTTTTCTTTTTAAAATTATTTTGTATAAGGGCATCCATTTCCTGAAAATTTCTCCAAAAGAGCTTATTGTCAAACTTAAAAAAAAAATCTGATACATAAGAAATGATATCTCAGCATAGTTCAAATTTGCATTTTTTCTTATTAAATCATTCATGTTTTTAGTCTATTCCTTCTAACATGTAGGGAGCACTTATTATGTACTGGGTTCTCTAGTAGGCGCCAGGATGCTATAATCAATTTGACATGATTTCTGTCTTAAGATATTCACAATCTTCAGGAAGATATATTGGCAAAAGAATAACTACATGGTATATTTTGTGTGCAATTGAGGTAGTACTTACAGAGCATTATAAATGCACATGGAAAAATAGGTAAGGGAGAAAATTGTTCCCTGTTGAGTGGGCTGAGGGGGAGGTTAGGAAAAGCTACAGAGAAGTTCGAGGGTAAACTTGAATGTGGGCCTTGAAGTATGATTAGGAGTTATCGAGTCAGACCAAGGAGCAAGGAAACCATTCTAGAAAAATAAAATTTTGAAAAAAATCTCAAAAAAGGATGCTTTGGCATATTTGCAAAATAAGAACATTGTCTCATTTATGGGGGAGATGACAGTGCTTTGTTATTAGTCAGTAATTTATACAGGACTTTTAATAGCATGCCAGGAAGTTGGCATCTCAACCTGAGTGTTGAGGAAGGTGTGACAAAGGCTGGGCATTAGCTGAGATCAAGAATTTTTGCTTTTTTGGTAAATGAGGTAGCAGGATAGATTATAAATGGGCTCCACACTGAGGAGCCCAGTGTGATGGCTGATCCACCAGAAGATCAGGAGGCAGTGTCTGCAAGGCAGGGAGAATGGCAAGGTAAGCCTGGATGCAAGGGATATTGTCAAAGACAGAACACAGAGGATGTGAGGCTTAAAAAGGAAATAAATGATAGCGATGCTGAGATTTCTAGCTTGGGCAGTGGGATAGATAGTAGATACTGCGCAAGTTAATTTTTAAATCAGCAGAATGAGAAGCATCTTATTTGAAATATATTCTACCAAATTTTAGCATCTGATGTGCCAGTGACTAGCAAAATGTGTAAACAGAAGGAAAGTAGCTTGGAAAGTGCACACACTGGAGAAATTGCTCCTGAAGGACTGTAAGTTGAACCCTTTTAAGCCTAAGATCTGTGTTTCCTATGAGCCCTAGGCTCTTTCCTTCTGTATCCTGTTGCATATTAGAGTAGAGGCTACTTAAAAATAATCATTGTTTAAAGCTTTCCATTTTCAGAAAATATTATTCATTAGATGTTAGTAAATAACGTGATCTTTATACATTCATAATAAATCTGCATTATTGGAATATAAAAAGTCAGTGAAATTGTCATTTGTAAATATGTCAATTTTTATCTGTGGAAAATAACCGCTTATACCAGTTTAAGCTTAAAAGTTCTTCATTTACTTAAAATATTCATGTTGATATTTGGCCAAATACAAATAATTAATATTTACCCCAAATTAAGCTTTAAAGTTTACTAAATGTTACAAACATAATTCAAAGCACTCTTTAGTGTCCATCTGTGCAGGAAAAATAAGATCAATACAATTGAGCAGCTGTTAGCATGTATTGGTTTCTTTATATTTTAAGTATGTTTTCATGTTTTGAAGGTGTAAAGGGATGATAGTATATGTTTTGTTGTGGTTTTCATCATACAGATAAAAACTTATTACAGTTGAAATCTTGGTGAACATAATACGTTGTGAAAGTTCCATTCCTCGCCCACTTATCTAGATACTTTATTTAAACACAGTAAAATAAATAACATGGATACATTTTTGTCATGTGATTTGATTTACAATGTTTTTTAAAAAGTAGAAATAAATTTTCTCAAAGTTATTTTTATTTCTTAAATTTAGCATTTTTCCTATTTGAGGAAAAAATATGTCTTGGTACCCTAGCTTCTGAACTAAAAACACATCTGTCATTTTATAGGTTGTTTTAATGTTTTTCATTGGGATCAGACCTACTCTGGAAACATCTCTTGGGTGAGATTTACTTTTATGAAATGTTTTTGGCACTTGAAGACCTTCTTAGGTGCATGCCAGACTCATCATGCATCTAGTTCTTCTGCATGGAAAATATGTGCGTTGAGATTCTAAGTGCTTTTTCAAATTTGACCTTCTTAGAGTATAATATGAGTCCCAACAATTAGGAAAACTATAGAATGGCTTTTGGCTTTGACTTTTCAAAGATTTTCAGTCAGTAACATTTAATTAGCATTTATTGTGTACACGGTACCTTTTTGTGTGATATGGCTAGTTCCAAAGGATTATTCTAGAAGCTCTCAGCCTTTTGCTATTGAAGGTGATAATATACTACTAAGTTATGTGTTGCTTTACACTAAAATAATGTTGCAACAGTTACTTATTGCTTAATTAGTGAGTATAGGACACCAGTTTGAAATCATTGATTTTGAAGTGAAGAATTCTTGTTTATACCTTAAACTAACCAAGTATGTTCATTAACGTTGAGAATAACAATGATCTTTTTTTCATTATTCTTAAGCAGACTGGGTAAATCAGAAAACCCATGTTAGAGGTCCCTGTAAAAACCTCAGTCTTACTTGGTAAGTGTTCTGGCTTTATAAGAGTTTCAATAAAATCAGGTAAATTTAAACTCTGATAATTCTACATACTGTCTATTATGTTCAATTTACTGTTACAATGCTATGCACTGGAAAAAATTTTTCAGCTTAATGAAAGCACTGGTCATTACTGCTGCTACTGATGCTCTTTTGTCTGCACATACTGTTGCAACATAATGTGTTGTGCATTTGATACGGATATTATCATATTGCCATAAGGAGCTGCTATTATTTTAGGCACCAACTGATTCCATGATAGTGTCAGATTTCCTTAACATATGCTTATGTTTTTGTACAAATGACCCCAAGAAACATCTGCTAGTTTTGTGGTGGTATCTACTGTTTCTTTTTTAGAATTTGACCTGGCAGTCACTTTTTAACGTGAATCTACAATATTTCATTAGAGTAGTCTTCCTTTCTAGTTTTTATGCCATTGACATTAACAAAATTGAGTCAGTTTTATGGCATGATTCAGAAAGAAACTGAAGTTGTCTATGCATGTTATTTTAAAAATATCTTTTTCACAATTGTGCCTTTAAATTTTTTATCATTGGTTGACACTTTAAAATTGAAAAGTGCCCTTTTAATGGATCTTTTAGATTCCAAAATCTTAATTCGAAAATTTCTGTCTGTTGGTCCTGAAATTACTCTCTGAATTTGGTAAGAAGTATGTAGTGGTTGTGGTGTATCCTTGGTCAGTTTATATCCTGTGCTAATTGCTAATCTCTTTTAGTTTCTTCGATGAGTATGTGAGGATAGTCAAAGAAATAGGAAGTGGAATTTTTATAAAACTGAAATCTTTGCCTTATGGAGACTAGAGAAATTTCTAAATAAAAGAAGCCACTCATTCTATTGTAGTTAAGATCCCTTCTTTGACTTGCTTTTCACAATCTTGACTGAGAAGAAACAATCGAGATTTTCATCGTCTGACACTTTCTCCTGCTTTTCTTTTTGCTTCTCGTAAGACAGCTATTATGTTTTTAAAGACAGCTATTTATTAAAAAACAATGTGAGCTTTTATTTAGGGGATTTAAACTTGGAACATCAACAAAACAAAGAACAAAACTACATTTCCAACTTTATTTTATTAGACGATGCTATCAGTACAATTTTGTATTACCTTCACACTTGGTACCAAACCTAAACCCAAGAAAGTGTGTCCTGTGTTACAGCTTATCCCTCTGTTTAAGATAATAACTAGAACAGTTTATTTTTATTTTCTACTCATCTGCTCTCTGCGCATCAGCTGTTGTCCTCCCTCAGCCTCGAAGCCTGTCATCATTTACGTCTCCATGCTCATTCAGTCATCCTTGCTGCTCTTAGTCCCCTTTTTGTCCCTTGGGTGACTTATGTCATTAGGACAACCTTCTGTCCCCACTTGGCTGAAACTGAGCTGAGGCCCTTGCCAGTTGCATTAGGTGTGATACCTCTTGTGGCTCAGTTTGTGCCTCTGTGATATCTGTGTGTCTTCTATTCCAAAACTCCATTCTGCTGGAAGTGGCACAATGACTGGAAGCTTTAGTTTTAGTGACCCAAGCGTGGATATGATGACTGTCTAAGTAGCTTTCATTTAGGCCTGAAATAGGAGAATCAGGGGCCTCTGTGTCCCTTGAGAAAGAGGGATTTCCCTCAGCTCTCTGGGCCCAGCACTCAACCATTATAAGTGAGCTGGTGAGTATAATTTCCCTAAATTGTGGTTTAGTTTCCCTATGTGTAGGACTGGAGTGGGACCAAGTAAGGGAAGTGCCTAGTGACCTTTCTGCCTCCTGAGGAGGAGGCCATTTACTTTCAGTCATAGCTTCCCATCTGTCTGTCCCCACTACCCTATCCAAGGCCCTGGAGGAGCTACAGGAGGAGGAAGGAGACACACGGAAAAGGGCCTTCAGGTACTGGGTACATCTAGAGTACCATATAAGTTTAAAAGACTCTTTAACAATTTTCCCCTGATACTTATTACTGCCTATACTTGTTAGGTTTTAGTACAGTGAATTTTGTCTATCATGGGGGTGAAGAAAATAGAAATATTGCCATTAACTTTGTATGGTGCTTGGTATGATACCCTGAACAGGTGCACCCATAATTGTTTACTTGATGTTCTTTTCAATAAGTCAATTACATCATGGGAAATTGGAGAATCGCAAAGTTAATTTGTTTAATCATTCTGTGGGAAATCTTGCATGCTTGTTCACTAGAGGAACATTGGGTTTCTCCCATAAAGGACAAGGCTTTGTTTTGTTTTTAATAAGACACAATCTTTATAATTAAAACAAAATCCCAGTGTTAAGGGATTACTGTTTTAAATAATTGGATTTCTTTCCTTTTTTTCTCTGATCCCTATATATGAGAAAAAAATCTAATGGTGTCTTAGGATAATAAATATTTTCCGATTAAAAAGTTCTCTTAACCACTGAAATTTAATATTACTTCTCAAAGTTTATTGTTGATATAAACTGTAATGTAAGGTTGAAAATTTTATGTTTGGCAAAGGCAAAGATACAAAAACTAGTGAAAAACAGCAAACTGGAAACATTCTTTTAAAATAGTGGTGTATTTATCTTTCAATTAAATTATTCAGAAATATAAATAAACTCAATATTTATGTAATTTTACTTAAATGTATTCTCAAAATACTAAATTTAGTACTATATCTTTCCTTCTTTCAGATAAATGCCTTCCTGAAAATGGTATTTTGATATCTAGAGATGACTTAATTTAACAATGGTGGGGGTAAAAATGATACATAGGGAAAAGCAAAATGTGACAGTCCAGCCCTGCTACCTTTAGAGAAACTCTGAGAATAAACTGTTTCCTTCTCTTTCCCCTTTCCATACTCAAGAGCCCTTTTCTGAGACTCTTAAGTCATGTGTGGGCCTTGGAGAGGATAAATAGCAGGGTGGATGGTAAGAGGGGAGAGTGCTTTGCTTGAGGCAAAGTTTTCGTCCATATGGGACCTTCCTTGAGCCCTCCCTTCAAGCCCCTTAAATAAGAGCGTGAGCTCCTAGGACAGAGGTCATTTGGAAAGCGGCATTAGCACAGAGGGAAGGTGGTGTGGAGGGGTGTAAGATGCAAAAAGCAACATTAGCACAGAGGAGGGGTGGGGTGGAGGGGTGTAAGGAGAATGAGATATGAAGTGGTTGAAGGGCCATTTTTCTAGTTGATTACCTCTGAATCTTTTCAAATGGACCTGTTTTTCCACTTAGTCCTGGGCTAATCTTGACTCTTAACTTTACAGGTGTATAGTTAAATGCTGGTTTCTCCTGGGTTTGGAAGCTCTGAGAAGCACTGTTCTAGTTCAATCACAAGAATTTCAAAGAACCAGAAAAATAAAATAATTTTTCAAAAAGTAATGAAAAAATCTTTTATAGAACCAGTGAGAACCTGGGAGTAAAAATATTGAAGACTTTTGAGAAATTTTCATCTTTACCCTTCAAGTAGGCAACATGAGAAATTCTTATAAATGGTGCCTTCAAATCCTTCACAAGATTCTCAATTACCTACATCTGTACTCCCTAGGCTGTGTCGCAGCCTTGTTATCTTGACTAATTCTCAACTAAAATAATTCAGTGGCCTCCCAATATAATCTGGTATTCTAATTAATAAGTTAAGCAGTTATTTGGCTTTTCTCTCATTGGTGTTAAATATTCTTCAGTGCCAAAATTTGGAAATATTGGAACACAGAAATGAAAAAGATGCAATCAGTTATCTGCTTGCCATGTTTTCCTTGATATGGCAGTACAACAGGTCACCCTTTGAAGAAAATTCACAGATGCTAAAGAAGAAATTAAAACTGAAGACAAGTCAAGACAGGATAGTGTAGGAGTCTGTTGGGGCTGCCATAGCAAAATACTATAGCCTGGGAGGCTTGAACAGAAATTTTTCTTCTCATCATTCTTGTGGCTGGAAAGTCTAAGATCAAGATGCCATTGGAGTTGGTTTCTGCAGAGGGTTCTCTTCCTGACTTGCAGGGGGTCATCTTCATACAGCATCCTCATGTGGCCTTTTGTCTTTGCCTGTATGGATAGAGATCTCTGGTGTCTTCCTTCTAAGAACACCAGTCCTATTGGATTAGGACCCCACCGTATAACCTCATTTAACCTAATTACCCAATTTAAGGCCCTATTTCCATATACAGTCACACTGGAAGTTAGGGCTTCAACATATTAATTTTAGGGGAATACAAGTCAGTCCATAACAGGTAGATTTGCTATAATACTCCTTTACCTAAATATTTTTCAACCTTGAGAGTGGGTTTAGGCCAGGTGTGCTGGCTCATACCTGTAATCCCAGCACTTTGGGAGGCTGGGAGGGTGGATCGCTGAAGCCCAGGTGTTTGAGATCAGCCTAGGCAACATGGCAAAACCCTGTCTCTACAAAAAATAATAATAATAATAATAAGAAGAAGAACTAGCCAGGCTTGGTGGCGCTCACTGTAGTCCCAGTTACTCAAGAGGATGAGACTAAAGGATCCCTACAGTCCAGGAGGCAGAGGTCACAGTGAGCAGAAGATTGCACCACTGCACCCCAGCCTGGGTGACAGAGTGAGACTTTGTCTCAAAAAGTGGGTTTTATTCTTCCTCCTAAATTCCTATTAATAGTGAGGTGAAGCTTTTTTGTTTTGTTTTGTTTTGTTTAATACAATAGCTAATGAATAGTTACTTAAAAATGGTATATAACACCAAGAAATAAAGAATTATTAGGAGAGTCAAGTGAGATGGAACATATTAAAATGGCTTGGAAAGATGGATAACTTTTAACATTTTAAGTAGGTTTTCTCAACTCTTAACTCTTGAACTTGGTCAATCTAATCAGTCTAAATGTAGCACAGATAACAATCTTAGTTATATAGACAAATAGCAGTAATAGCTCTCAAATATAGTGAAATGCATCTGAACATCACTAACAATGTCATGAATTTGCTTGTTCTAAAGTTTTCTGAAAGTAAGAATTCATAACTGAGATTTTTTTTCGAGGAGAGTAGTGGCAGACCCCCCCTACCATTTATTACATATTTATTTCATATTTTGGTACTGAAATCAGTGTTCACTTACCTTTGTGTATTCCTGATAAATCTTGCCAATAAATACTTACCTTACATATTGAAAAGTTCTTAGGATTATCAGGTTGCTGGGGGCAACCTTAAAAGGCCATGCAGAAAAGTGACTTAGGCAGCTATTACCCTGCTTTATTCAAGTCTGAACATTTACTTTTCTAGTACAATCAGAATACTGACCTACATTTAAAAGTACAGCACTGCCCTGTTATCTAAATCCATTGTGTTCCTGAGAGGAAATACCAGAAAAGAGGGTACCAATATTATTTTTCTGCTGTTCTTAATCATAAGTGATTATCTTTTTTTTTATTATGCATTCTGCTTCTGAAAGATAACTGAAGTTAGTAGAACTAAGATTTTTACATAAAATCATAGGAAAGATAATTTTTAGGATTATTGAATTATGATATTGAAAAATGATATAACCATATTAAAAGATGATAAGGACTAAAACGAGTTAATTCCATTTGAAAATAGTTAAATTAGAATTTGCTTCTGTTTTTGATGAATACTGCTTTTTTAAAAAAATCTTTTGAGTATTTAAGCTTTTACTACTCCAGTCATTCTCCCTAAAGTAGACATAGAAACGTGTTCTTATCTTGATTTGGTAAGGCTCTGAAAATGCAAAGCAACAGATGTTGTACCCAGCATAATTATATGTATCCTGGAAACACATCTTTATTGAGTGGGATTTGTTCTTGGGGAAATAAAAATTTGGCAAACAAAGGGCATTAACTTGCTGATCTCAGCAGTAATTACTTGGGTTAGATTATAATAATCCTGTGTAGGTGGTAACTGAATGCATATATTGGAAAATAATATAATTCTAAAATACGTGTATTAAAAGAAAAATGAACTTGTGTAAACTTAAGCTCATTTATCTCCTGGAAGAGCAGAAAATATCTCAGTTTCATTTTTTTTTAAAGATCTTTGAACAGCTTTTTGGAAGAGGTTTCCAGGATTCCAAATCCTAATATGTATATTGATACTGAGGCTTTGGACTAATCCTCTGGGGGTTACTGCCTTTTTTTTTTTTTTTTTTTTTTTTTTTTAATGCCCACTGAAAATAGAGCATTTCAAAAAAATGAACTGGTATCTGATCTTTAAGCATCCCAGTAACCCTTTGAAACAAATCCATAGTTATTTGTACCAAGGACTGTATTAAAGCAGTACTGTCTGTTATCTCTTCCATTCCAACGTCATTTTTAAACATCCTCTTTCTTCTCTCCCAGTAGGTAAAGTAAAGTAGAGCGCTTAGGTCTGGGTCATGGAGGAATTATCTGGAGGTCAGTTTGAGAACCACTGTATAAAACATTTCTTAAATAGGCAGCTACAAAGTTGTGAAGGCCCTTACAAAAATTTCTGAAGTTGGTGGTATTGGTTTTTGGAGTCTGAAGCTTAAATAAGAGTTTGTCAGTAGTCATGGTCTAAATAGTTGGTTACTACCAAGGTCATTTAATTTTTTTTTACACACAAAAAATATTCTGAACACAAACCTTCAGGGCAAGACATTTATGTTTTAAGAATATCCTTAAGTGTTTCCCATCATGTATCTTATCATCTTAATGATGAGCATGTATTTTTTGTTGTCGATGATCTTATAAATGTCATCTAGTTTCTGATTCCTAACAGCTCCTTCACAGTAAAATATTGCTGTGGCACAGTTTTCTCATCTATTGAGAAAAGATGGCGACTAATAAGAGTGGCACATTTCAGGGCTGGTGTGCTATTGCAACATCTAGTATTTTAGTACTGAGGGCAGTGAAGTGTGCAGTGTTCCTTACAGTAATGGAGTGTGGAAATGTTTTCCTCTTTGGCAAAGTCTGTGTATTTCCAAAGCTGAACTCGGGATCCAGAGAAAAACCACAAGATGATAAGACCAGATGATTGTGATCAGATTTCTGTTCCCCACTACATGATCATTAGTTTCCGTGAAAAGAAATACCCATCCTGTCCTGGGTTGGAATTGGTAAAGAACTTTGCATTGTAAGTAGGATACATAGAACATTTTAGGATGAATAAAAGTGGAATTTGATAGATTTCCCCAAAATGTTTTGGAAAAGATTTATGCCTCACTAGGAACAGCAAGAGTAGCAGCATCACATGAGTCAACTCCTAGTAATTTTTAATTCTTGCTCTTATTTCAATTATATCTTCTCATTATTTTCTATCTCTCTCGATTTCTACATTTCTCCTCTTAACCTATTCTGTAAATTTCTTATTAGACTCTTTTTTTTTTTTTTTAACCAGTGGGGGTTTCCTAGTTTGCTTTAGGAGGCAGTCAGGATATCCCCTTTTGTAAGGCAATAAATTGGAAATAAGAATCTGGTGAAGGTCCATATGATGGTTGGTTTCCATTCTCCATTGTACCAAACTGCTGCAGGGAAAGAACCATATTTAATCAACCTCAAATCCTCTATATTTAGGTCAGAAAACACTTGGCATAGAAGAGACACTCAAATTTTGCAACTAAATAGATTATTGATAGAAAATATGTTTGTTGCCTCTACAAGCAATATGAAACCAATACGATCTCTAAATATCTTCAGATTATTAGGGGCAAATATTGTATTAAAAGAATAATTCTTCAAAAAGGAAAATCTGGCTATTCTGATACCACCACTCTATGTTGAAAACTAGGGAAGGTAAACTGGCTTCCAGCCAATGAGAGTCCATGTGGACCTAGTGCTGGCTGCAGATCCCTGATTCAAAGGCAAGAGCCACATACTGGTTTGTCTGCTAAAAATCAGGAGATGACCTCCGTGGTAGTAAGGCCACATGACTCATCTCTGCATCCTTTCTCCTTTCTACTCTGATCTCTGTAAGGATCTCACCTCTTTCGCCAGTACCCACTCTCAAGAACTGCTTTCTTTCTTAACATGATCCTACCAAAATATATCAAACAGTACCTTGATTTCCTTTCTGAGGTATTTAGGGAGCATATTTACTTTGTCAGATTCATTAGAAGTTTGGCTTCTTGGTAGTGTTGTTAAATGGACAACATGTTTGGGTGATTTGGGAGAGAACAGGAGAAGCCAGGCCCCTCTAATAGAGCAAACCTGGGGAGCTGTAGTTGACCCACTTCCCAACTGTCCTGTACGGTTAGGCGTATGGCATCCAGTGGGTGATTGACCAGAGCCACCATTTCAAGGGCAGCTGTTCTTTCTCTCCTGTGCCTTCTCAGTTCTCTTTTGTGTTCTCATTACTCCACGATATTGGTTTTTCTTGATTTTTTTTCAAGTGAATATCACTATTCACTTCTACTGCAGTTCCTTTTTTATTGTTCTTTTCTCTTAGTCTTTATTGTTTTCCATTTTGAACATTCAGAGATCCATCAAGAAAAGCAAAATAACAGAAAGGGAGAGGTAAACACCAGTCGAAGTATTATAGTAGTATATTACTATACCCTTGAAAGTCATTGAAAGATTTTTTTTGGAGTCAGAATATCTGCTAGAATTTGGAATTCACTACTCCTGAGACTAGGGCAAGCTAAACTCTATCTGTCTGTCCCTCCTCACAATCTGTAAAATGGATCCTAATAATAGCACCCAATTTATGGTGTAGTGAGCATTCAGTGACACAATGAATCTAAACTTATTTGCACTACGTAGAACAGAATTTTTGTCTATTATTAAATAATACAGCATTTTAGGTGTGAAAGACAATTTAGATTAAATTGGATATTTGTCATTTTCCTTACCAGAGGGTAAATTTCTGTTTTGTTTGCCACTGTTTCTCTAACTCCTAGAATATTTTCCAGCACATAGAGATGCAACAAGTTTGTTGAATGAATGAATGCATCTCTTCTAATCCTCTTATTTTAGGAATGAGCTTTGAGGCTCAAAAGCAAAAGCATTTTCTTCAAGATTGGTAACAGAGTTGGGGACTAAATCTAAGGCTTTCGCTTCCTACACCAGTGTCCTTTCTGGGAACACAGTGCCATTTTCTCAATATTTGTTTATTTATATCGTAAATGGATAGGAAGCTGTGTGGTAGTATAAGAGGATAAACTTTGATAATGAAGTATGCTTGCTATTAAATTCTAACATTCTCATTGAAATAATTGGCACACCATTAATCTTAAATTAAACATTTTCATCTGTAAATTGAGGTGATTTCTACCTTATAGAACTACTGTGAGGATTAACTGAGATAATCTTTGTAGAGCCCCTAGTCCCATTTTTTTTTTTTTTTACTCACCCCACCCTCCAACTTTGTAGCTAGACTTCTTATAGATTCACTTTATTTTTCATTCCTTCTTGAATCGTCTGTGGTCAGACTTGACTCCTACCACTCCACAGCTCACTTGTCAAGGTCAGTCCTTATCTGACTTTACCTATTAAGCGTCTGACAAGTAGTCACACTATCCTCCTTGATACAACTTTCTTCACCTATCTTCTCAGATGTCATTCTTTTGGTTCTCCTCCTACCCCAGTGGGCTGTTTTTGTTCTGGTCTCCTTTCTTGGATATTCTCATTTTCCCGTGTCTGTCCTCTAACTTCTTGTCTCTGATTCTGTTCTTTCTCTGGTTGGACCTTCTCTAGTTTCTGGCTTCAAATACTATCTAAATGCTCATGTCTTTTAAATTTATGTCTCTAGTCTACAGCTGTCCTCTCAATTCCAGATTTATAAATCTTCTACTTAAATATTAGAGATCTAATAAACTTCTCAAACTTACTGTGTTTTACAACAAACTCCACATTTTCTCTTGCGATCTCTAACTATGTGCTTCCTATAGATTTTTCCATTTCGGTAAGTGGGAACTTAATTATTCTGACTGTCCAAACCAAAAGCGCTTGGAGACCGGCTAGATTCCACTCTTTGTCTTTCATTCTACATTGGCACCATCAACAAATCCTGTTGCCTCATCCTTTGAAATATATCCATGTTTGAGCAGCATCACTGCCACCATTGTGGTGTTGTACACTCTCATTTCTCACCTGGAGTATTGTATTACTAATATCTGCCTAACCATGTCTCCTATCAGTCTCTTCTCCATGGAGCAGCTTTGTTTTTGTTTTAAGATCGGGTCTTACTGTCATCTAGGCTGGAATGCAGTGTTGAGCATAGCTTACTGTAGCCTTTAATTCCTGGGCTCAAGTGATCCTTCTACTTTAGCCTGTCCAGTAGCTGGGACTACAGATACACAATCACACTCGACTTATTTTTCTTTTTAACTTTTACTCGAGATGGGGGGCTCTCTTTGCTGCCCAGGCTAGTCTTGAACTCCTGATCTGAAGTAATCCTTCTGCATCAGCCTCCCAAAGGGCTGGGATTATAGACATGAACCACTGTGGCCGGCCCAGATGCTAATTTAAAAGTGTACATTACAACACATCATTCTTCTACACGTTGAGTGTAAAATCCAGTGTCCTTAATGTAGTCTGTATCTCCCTAAATGGGCTACTTGCACCTGACCCCTCTACTCTTATGTTTTATCCCTCTCCTGCTTTCTTACTAGCACCAGCCACATCTTACTGTTCCTTGAACACACTAAGTATGCTTTTGCCACACGACCTTGATACTTACTGCTCCCTCTGCCCAGAAACCCTTAGAACCAGCTGTGTGTTAAAATTGAGATACTTACTGATTTTTTTAGAGAGCTGAATGGGGTACATATATTACATAACACAACTGGTTTGTGGTAGCGTTTCATAATCAAACCGTATTTCTGAATGAAACATTAAGAATACCCATGCTAAAAGGGATAAGTAAAAACTCAAATCTCATTGTCAGTTCAGCTGCAGAATGAGGTCAGCTTAGGATTTGCTGCCAAATGACTTAAGAAAAAAATGTTTTTGGAGCTTTGGGGATTTCAGAATTGCAGATGAGAAATTCTGGACCCGTACCTACACAGCTTGCTCCCTTATTTTGTTCCAGTCTTTGTTCAACAATTATTTATTGGGTAGTCAGGGAAGATCTCTGTCTAAAAGGCTTCTCTGTGTAGAACAAGACTGGCATGTGAAAAGTTTCCAATTAACAATATTGAAAGAGTGAACGAAGCTCAAATCATTTTTCACTCAAATATATATTACTTAGAAGACAGTGGCCAGTTTAAGAATAGTTAATCATTATTGGAAACAAAGTACTATTTGATTAGGTATAGTTAACATAAATAGTTAATAATAAACTTATTAGTATTAGGGATATGTAAAATACTTAATGGATGAGTCATCTGCTGACATAAAACCCATTATCTATTTTAGTTCCTGGTAGCCTGACTGGTTGAATTTTGTCTCATTGATCTGTTATTGATTTGGCCTATAACTTTAAGTTACATTTTAATGTAATTTCGTCCTTTTTGATTGCTATGTGTCTTCTTCAAGCATTTTCAAACAGTTGATAGATAGTTGAAAGATACTATCACTATTTCAATCTACTTAAAAATTTTAATACATTCATTTTAAGTACCACTTATAGAACTAATTGAAAAATAAAGGATAGTGAAAAACTTCTGTGAAGATCACCTGAAATTTTAACATTCATTTATTTTCCTTATATAGAGGAACTTAGTCTCTCTAACGGATTATGAGTAATAAAATATCATAATGATATTTTTCTTAGTTTTGGTTGAGTATACTCCACAGGAGAAAGTTAGGCATGCATAGGAATTATTGTAGTAACACACAAACAATTCTCCAGTAAGAAAGATTTTGTTTCCAGAAATCATTTTTCTCTTCTTTAGAGCTTTGGGACCATAATGATATTTAAATTGCTAATCTGTTTTAAGGAATCATAATAAATTGTTTAACATTTATATTCAATCAACTTTGTAATTTGTATAATTTTTTTCAGGGGAACATTTGAAAAATTTTTAAGAAAATTGGTAATACAGAAGTTGTCTTACAGTTTTACTATAGTTTAAAAAGTTGACATCTGATCTACTGACTGAAATCCTTCGATCATTTTTTTTTTCTCTCCAAGTTAGATAGAGTGGATGTGATTTTACTATAATTTGCATTACAGAGAGTACTTTTTTGGGAGTTTTATGAAAAGGACTTCATTTATTTTGATAGTGATACTTAAGTTGCATAAGAAGACGCTTTTTTAAGTATAAGTGGTCATTTGCGTGCAGCCTTAAAGTTAGCAAACATGCTTTGAGTAGTCACTATTTTTGAAGGTCTTTATTTATATCTGTTTGCAATGGCTTATATTCAACAGTGCTCCTACTAAATGGAATAAAAATGGATGCCTCTTCTGTCACAGAGGCACAGGTGGACATCTTGGTAGCAAGCCCCATGCGGTGTGACACATGGCACAGCCCAACATGGGGGCAAAGAGCATGCGGCTTGAGCTAGGAGTCATTTTATGGCTACTTTACTGTAGATTTGTGTTTTTCTGTGGAACAGCCATTATTGGAGATATTTACATAGTATGACGTTTGTTTTTCATTAAATGCTTATTATGATTTCTTAAAAAGAGTCAAGACTTGATTAGCAGAACCTGTTTAGAAGCCAGAGTTCCCTTGCTCCACCCCTTGCTATCTATATAAATGATATTTTTGACTCTGTCCTTTATAATGTTGGCACCCTGTGCATATTAGATGTAATCAGGGCTGAAAGGAAACTTGAATCCATCTGGAAGCAATAAACTTTTCTAAAAGACTGCACAGTGTTATTTAATCCTGTGACTTCTTACTGTGAGTGAAATTAAGGTTTGATGCAGTTGTGTCACATCGTATTGATATCAAATTTATCTTTCTAAAAAAAAAACTGACAGTAGTATTACAGCACAGAGGAGAAGATGGCTTGCTGTAATCCTATAAGCTATTTTACATTGATTACATGCTACATAGTATACTTTAGTATATAAAATACTTGATCTAGAATGTTTAAGCTTTCTCTAAAATTTTCTCATCAGGTAATACTTTCTCACCTTCACCTTTAATTTTGGCTTCTTACCATAGTACTATGCGGCAGTAATCGTGTTATGATGAATATTATTTTAAAACCATTATAAAGTGAAAACACACTTGTATAATTACCATCTATGTAGAATGCCAAGGTAAAAACATTGAGCTTATTTTAGTATCTGACTTTTTGAATCAATTTAAGGCTTTTTCAATAAAATTGGCTTCCTTTAATTTCTATTCCAAAATGGCCTTTAAAATTTTGTTTCATTTCAAATACGGTGGTAGGGTATCATATTTCATGTGACTAGGAGTCTAAATTATATGAGCTAACTAGCATAATTTGTGAAGTATATGTGTGTTTAAGATTTAAGGTTTTTATGAAGACTTTAAATTTTATTAAGACTTAAACTTTTTTTTATTGTACTTTAGATTCTGGGGTGCATGTGCAGATCATGCTAGATTGTTGCATAGGTACATTCATGGCAAGGTAGTTTGTTGCCACCATTCCCCTATCACCTATACCTGACATTTCTCCCCTCGTTATCCCGTTATCCCTCTTCCACCCTCCCTCCCACTATCCTTCCCGTAGCGCCCCCGACCACGGACCCCAGTGTGTGATGCTCCCCTCTTTGTGTCCAAGTGTTCTCATTGTTCAGCATCCACCTATGAGTGAGAACATGCGGTGTTTGATTTTCTGTTCTTGTGTCAGTTTGCTGAGAATGATGGTTTCCTCCAACTAAAAATAATTTAGAAACTGAGGAAATTTGACTATATTTTATAAGTAATTTCCTTGTAATTTTTCTTTCTTGTGAAATCAATTCTTATTGATTTACCTATCTTTTTCAATGCCAAAAATGAAAACCAAATATATTTGTCAACTATATGCTTTTAATTGTGGAAATGAAAGGTTCATATCCCCCATTTGCCTAGCATATTAAAAATAAACATGACCTTTGTCTTGAATGTTATTAAGTTGGATTTTAAAAATCAAACCATGATAAACTATATTAAAATTGCTTATCACCTTCCCTTTGTCTCCAGTGAGTCTAGACCTAAAAATACTCATCATATGAATAAACGGATTTTTACAAATACTTTTTAGAACATCTTGAATTAGGTATGTTTGAAGCTTACTGTTGGATGTTCAGTCAACATGGCTTCTGACAGTTTCTTTTTATCCTCCCTCTCTTCTCTGCCACTGTGCACCCCAAAATGATCCCTGACCGCAGTGGTGCCGTTGCTGGCATCAGGAAGGTGGAAGGAGGAGTTCAGATATCCTAGAGGCTGTTAGGTGAATCTCTTCCACCTCTTTTCTGTTCCTAGGACTAGTCTTCAAGTAAAAATAACAATTACTTTAATCTCTCAGGTAAAGGTTCTTCTCCCTTCCAGCAACACAGATCTGCCCCTGCCGAGTTCAAATATCCTGAACTTTGAACAGTTGTTCTGAATACTTTCTTGTCATCTTATGATCAAATAATGAAAGCATTGAAGGGAGAAAGGACTGAATGTGCATGGTATAAAAGTGAGACTTTTAGTGTTTCTAAGTAGCAGAACTCTTTGGATAATTTAGAGGGCTGTGTAATATCTTTACCATGACTGCTGGGAAGTGATGGGATCTGACCTGCAGAGGTACTACATTGACGGGCAATAATGGCAAAGGTGAGAGCAAAGTACATAGGACTATCCTTGAGGTCCTCAGGAAAAAAAGAGTATCAGTGAGTTGAACTGTGAGATGTAAGGGCCTTTACCGATAAGGAAGCCCATACTCAGACATAATCCTTAGACCCTGGCAATAGAAGCCATGTGGTTTAGATCTCATCCTGTTCCTACAGTCCGGTAAGTCCAGGCCACAAAAGGTTTAAGCACTCTATCCTTTGTTCTCACAGAAACAGTTGCCCATGGAGGTTCAGTTACACTAATATTAACATTGTAATATACACAAAGAAGTACCTGGAAGGTAGTAGGTATTCAAACTTGTTAAATGAAGAAAGTAAACTTTCGGACTTACTTTGAGCTACTACAGTTTCATTCTTTCTCTAACTCCTCCTACTACCACCATCTTAAAACCACTATTTAATTAGTATTTTATAACAAGTTATTAAGGGCTTTCAAAGACCTTTGAACCTTCACCCTCTGGTAAGTTAATAACTTCTGATATGTGGCTAAATGTTATCTGAGTAATAGTGGACCTTAAAAGTTCAGAGGGACTGAAAAATGAAGGTTATTTTTTAGAAGAGTGACTCGGTGTGCTTTGACAGTTGGTTAATGTTTGAAAAGACTGGAGTCAAGAAAGCCTTCCATGTACTGGGAAATGAAGGAGCAAAGGTCCAGAGGTGGAAATGCATACAGTGTGATTAAGGGATCTTCTGGTTGATAGTAAATACAGTCAATAACAAATTTTATTGGAAGCCTAGCCTGTGTTTGAAGCATTAGCTAGGTGCTGGGATACAGAGATTAGAGATGAGGATAATGATGAAGATATTATTGAAGTGAATCGCTGAGAAGCTAGAGAAAGGGCCAATTACCATAATCTGAGGCTCATAAGGAATCGGTGCAAAGATCATCTGGTATGGTATATATGAACTGTGTATGTAGCTGAAGTGATATGTGATAATGTGTAGCTGAAATGATAGTGCCAAAGAAATGACTAGATTTTATGATTAAGATGAATCCTTTAAGGTCATATTTTCTATTGGTGCCATTTTTGGAGACCTCCCCCAATGCTGTACAGTTATAAATGTTTTTCTTGTGGCACTGAGATAGAAGTGGACATATGAAAGGAAAGGCCTGGGTAAATACATAAGTAGATAGCAAAATCAAGGGATAAATTATCTCAACAAAAGTGCCCTTCTTGAAATGAATGAAAATGATGAAAGCCAATCACATTGCATGATGAAGTTAGGGTATAGAATATGAAGTTTTTTGAATTGCTTTATTTCATTATGTTTCAGATGTAATAGGAACTTGTTGCATAGAAAGTGTAAAAATAATCTAGTAATAAAACTTTAGGTATTTAGTACAAGATGACGAAAGACACAATGCGTAAATCATGCCATTTTAGGCTTCATTTTCATAAGGTTATGCCTGTCTTTATAAGATTGTATACCAGGAGTTCTCAAGCTTTTTGGTTTGGAACCCCGTTATACTTTGAAAACCATGAAGACCATTTACTTAAGTTATAACCATTGATATTTGTTATATTAGAAATCAAATAGACATTAAAAATATTTACTATTTAAAAATAACAGTAAAGCTGGGTATGGTAGCTCACACCTGTAATCTCAGCACTGTAGGAGGCTGAGATGGGCACATCACTTGAGGTCATGAGTTCTTGATCAGTCAATGTGGTAAAACCCCATCTCTACTAAAAATACAAAAATTAGCCAGGTGTGGTGGCAGGCACCTGTAATCACAGCTACTCAGGAAGTTCAGGCATGAGAATTGCTTGAACCCAGGAGGTGGAGGGTGCAGTGAGCCAAAATTGCACCACTGTACTCCAGCCTGGGTGATAGAGCAAGACTCTGTCTCAGTAAATAAATAAATAAAATAAAAATAACAGTAAATAAGTTCATTGCATATTAAAAGTAAATAACATATTTGTATTAAAAATAGCTAAACAGTCATAAAAGCAATACTACTCTTCTATTTTAAATTTTTTCAAATCTCCCTTTTCTAAAAAATAATTGTATAAGTTTAAGGGGTACAAGTGCAATTTTGTTGCCTGGATATATTACTTAGTGGCGAAGTCTGAGAATTTAGTGTATCATCACATAAATAACATATATTGTATCCATTAAATAATTTTTCAATACTTACCCCCTCACCCTCTTGAGTCTCCTTTGTCTATCATTCCACACTCTGTTCCTATGTACACATTACTTAGCACCTACTTAAAGTGAGAACATGTGGTATTTGACTCTGAGTTTTTTCAAGTCTGGCTTAGTAGAAGATAACTGAATTCTCAGAGTGCTTCTGCATCCAGTCGGTTGTGAATATGTTATTTTGATTAAAGTATCTAAGGAAAATACAGTTAAATACACACGTACAGCTGAAAAGGAAACGTCTTTCAATAATATGTTCAGATAATTGTGGATATTCTCCTTTGATAATATAGCAAAACTTGTCAAGTGCTAATTTCTTCAAGGCTGGTTATAATGTGGAATCTGAAAACATCAATTTAATTGTGGTCTGCTATTTGAAAATTTATTCGTCTGTCTTGTCTTTTGAATGGATATTTTACTCATGTATCATATCTTGTACTGGCCTTTTGGAAAATTTGGTTTACTGTTATACCAAGTTTCTAAATGTTGATACATTTTATTACATAATATTTTTAAAAGTCTAATAATATCACTGCCAGTCTCATCAGAAAATTCTTTAAGATTAAAAAGCTGTTAAGCTCATCATCATACAAGTTTTACAAAAATCTAATTTTACTTGAAACCTTGTATTTTATCATTGACAAAGCTCTCATTTGCTTTCCTTTAGTGACTGACTCACTTTGCTTATTTTCTAGAAAATGTTTGCCAAATGCTGGTGACTAAATACCAGAGTCTGTATTGTCAGTTGATCTTGCAAGTGAAAAGTGGTGTTCTATGAAAAACAGCTAGTTCAGCTAGCTATTCATTTACACTGAAATGATATAAGTGCTTCTCCTGGAGAAAACCACCACTTTGATTTGTAGCAGAAATGCTGTATGTATACTTTCCGTTGTTATTACCCATAAAAATTTTAAAAACGTATTGAAGGGTAGAGATTTTTTAAAAAATAAGTGTTATTGCTTCATCAAGAAGAGTTAAATGAAATTGGATTTTTAAAACTGAGTGTGAGTTAGTGAAGAATGCAGCAATTATTAGTAAAATTTGGTGCCCCACTTTGATTCATACTGACACTCCAGGGGTTTTACCCACTATTTCTTTTGCATCTTTAGTACAAATGTGAATGGTAAAAAAGATAAATAACATCTTTAATATTATTATAAAAATCATTTTTACCTTGTGCACTCTTTGAGAGTACACATTGAGAATTGGTGATGAAAGTGTTTTAGTTTATCATAAGTGTTGAAAGGATTTACTTAATTCACCAATTTCTCCTGAATATTTGTTTATATAAAGCAAAACTATACATATAGACATAACCTTTTATTAATGGTAGAGATCTAGGAAAAAATAATTTCTAAGAACTAGCCAGGATATTTGGAATATGAATAATCATATATCAAGAACAAAGCTTTACAAGATTGTCTGTGATTGAAAGTCAAACAGCTCTCATTTTCTATTATTCTGTTCTTTTTCAAAGAATTTACCAATTTTTTGTGATATTTATGATGAAACATAAACCATGTAATTTAACATTGTTAATGTCATAGGTATTAAATGTTTTGAATAAAGATTAGCATTTTATTGTCTGTATTTTAAAACTGAAAGAATAACATTTAGATTTTGACTGTTTCATTAATTCATTTTAGACTTCCTGTGAAAATACCTGTATATCCTCAAATGCTTACATTCTTAAGAAGTATCTCAGCCATTTACACATGATAGAAATAACTAAATGGAAAAAAATTGCAGATGGAAGTTCAATATTTTTTATTTGAACTGATAAAATGTGAATTTGCATCTTGGACTGGAATCTTCTGTCTTTATCTCTGAAAATGATCAAAATTTTTTCTCTAATTCTTTTACTAGATAAGAAGGCAGTTTCTTTGTTGTCAGTCTTGATACGTATTTAGGAACTTAAGCTTTTTTGCTAACAAATGTTATAATTCTTGAGGATAGTAATACATTGTGATGGGTTTTCAGTAAACTACAGGAGCAGCCCTGTTTGTTTAAACCCTAGTTTAACCTGATTATTAACAATTAAATTGTGTTTTCTTCTTACAGTTAAAGTGTATTTAAATTTATTGGTCCCTTGCTTCACAGATTTATCTCAGTATGTGGTGTATTCAAACAGAATTTTGTATTTTTAATTAGGGGATTAGATAACTAATTCTGAAGAGCCAAAAAAAATTGTTAGACATCACATTGCTTAACCATCTAATATACCATAAGTGTGTGTATACACTACGTTGTGGCAGCCATCTATCAGGCAGGGCTGTTTTTTAGGCAGTATTTTAAAAAGTGGACATGTGCAGAAACTGTGAGCACAATTAGCACCAAGCAGATAAATCCAGCTCTAATCCTGTTTACGGTCTACATCAGACAGATGTGCCAAGATTGATTTAGACAAGCCCGAGGCTTACAGTAATATTTTTAAAAGTGCCATTCACCATTCTATTTTTGTTAAACCTTTGCTAAATATTCTTAAGTGTTGTTGGTTTTGCTCTTCTTATTAACCACTGTAACCTACTTTAAGCAGGTCCTGCTTTGCTCTCATGGTGACAAGGTAACCTGCCACGAGAGGTTATCTTTATTCCCTGTAATTAAGTTGACTTTTCCCCCCAAGAAAATACAACAATAGGAAGTGGGTGCTGAATTAAATAAATAGCATGATACCCAGTAGATGTATACTTAAATCCCTTGCAAGAACAGATGGTCCCCAGTATCTCTGTAAGTAATGTGAGAGGACAGTTAATGTTCTGAAACAACTAGCTATAACCAGTATGATACTAATGAACCAGTAGATTTCAAATAATAAGCCACATGCCACCAAGCAAAATTATATATCATTCATAAGGATTTAATTCTCATACCTGCAAGAAAGTGTCAATACATGATTTCTACATTTTTATCTACTGATATCAAATAACAGTTTATGAATAGAGTTTCATTTCATATTTTTTACCGATAAAGGTATATTTTGACATTAAGGTAGAATTAAAGTTACATTTGAAATACATGCCCCAAAGTATGTGGGGATTTTAAAAAATTTCTCTTTTACTATACTGTCTTCATGTATTTGGCTGTGTATGGAAATGTGGCTTTTACATACAATTAGGAAAACAATTGCTTTTATTTCTGGCAGAAACTTGTACTATAACAGGAATAGCTAGCATGGGACTCAGAGTAGTTACCTTGTAGATAAAAATTTAAGCAGATATATAAGACATTAATTTTTTTTGTCACTTAACAATTTATAAGTAAAATTTTATAAACAAAAAGCAGTATTTTTCTGATTCATATGGAAAATAAAATGAGTCTGAGCCATTCTTAAAGTGATACTGCAAAGGTGTATAGATAAGCAGTTCATTATTAAATACACCCGAAACAACAATTTTCTCTCTCAACATGGTTTGTTTTTCCTTTTTTCTCTTTAATCATATTTCTCATATGTATTTGTATATTCTAAGAATGTCCAAAGAGTAAGTGTTTTGGAGTGGAGGTTGAGAAAGAAAGACATTTTTAGATTTCAGCTGATCCTATCAGATGATCTCTAGAACCTTGAATCTTCAACCTTCACTGAGGTTAGCTGAAGGGCTTTTCACCTGGAAACCTGAGAAATCTTAGAAACCTTCTACCTTAGCTCTCTCTCAAGTCTAGGAAGCCAGTGGCCTGTGACCCCACAGAGCCAGCTGGTCTACTCCTCATATGAGAACTTCAGAAATAACACAAAAACTAGCAAAGCACCATCTAATCTGATAACCGATTAAACAATATTTAGATGGCTCAAGACTTTAAATACAAACATCTTAAGCTTGTTTATAGGATACTAACAAGTTTTATTCCTGAAGACTGTATTCAGAGTGAGAAAACAATTTTCATTAAAACTAATATTATACACATGTTCATATGTTAAGAACTAGTTATATGCAAAATCAAGTGAATCTTGTGATTAGGACTGGTCAGATTTACTCATATAAATGGTTAGTATTGGCAAAATGAGTAATAGATCAGATTTTCTATGTGAGATATTGACACCTGAGAGATTTGTAATGTTTTATGGCTGTGAAAAATGGAGTGCTGAAGAACATTTGTCTATTACACATTTGTAAACAGAATTCACAAATTACTAATTTCAAATGATAACTAAATATTTCTTGTAAGTCTATAGTTTTTGCTTTTAATTGCTTCTTGTAACGTTGTAAAAAAGACCATTCATGTGAAAACCTCAGATTTTGATCTGCACACAAATGCAGAAGTAGAGATTGGAAGCGTGAACTGAAAAAGCAGGAAATACTGCTCAGATCCTTACAAGGATTTTCAAATTTTCACTTCTGGGTGCTCCTGGTTGCTGCAATCTAACCTCCCCTCTCCTTGAAGGCTACCTCAGTTTCTGATGAAATACTACTCAGTTAATTTGTACATATGCTGTTTTGCTGTTTTCCTAAGGAGTAGAGGCAGAACTGTGATTCACCTACTGTTTTAAGTTTGGCTAGATTTAAAAACAGATTATCTCACTTATATGTGGAATCCAAAAAATTCGAACTCATAGAAGCAGAGAGTACAGTTTCAATTGCCAAGAGCTGGGGGAGCGGGAGGCAAGGGTATGATGGTTAAAGGATACAAAATTTCAGTTAGACAGAATGAATAAGTTCTGGATCTATTATATAGCATGGTGACTATGGCTAATAATGTATACCTGAGAATTGCTAATACCTGAAATTTGCTAAGAGACTAGATCTTAAATGTTCTCACCACATACCAAAAAAAGATGTGAGGTAATGAATATGTTAATTAGTTTGATCTAATCATTTCACGTTGTAAACATGTATCAGTACCTCACATTGTACAGCATAAATAGATGCAATTTGTAGTGGTCAATTATGCTGTAATAAACATATACATGAATATGAATGATTTTTATTGGTCATTTATACTGTAATAAAACTAAAAAAATAAAGTTGTAATTTAAAAAACAATTTGGAAGAAAAAAATAGCAAGTGGTTGGAGATTGAGGAAGGTGGGACCAGTAAATCCTCCAAGGAGAGGCATACAATAGTTTTTTTTTTAAGTCCTCATTAATCTTAAAATTTTTAATATGGATAATTTCTTGACACTTATTAATCCAATTACATATCTGTGAGAACACTGTGGATAAATCTAAAAACCTTCAAGTTGAGTAAAATAAACCAGATACAAAGAAGCACATACTTTATGGTTACACTTATATGAAGTTCTAGAAAAGGCAAAACTAAGCTATAGTAACAATCAAAATCATGGTCCTGAGGGAATAACTGGAGAGTGGCATGAGGAAACGTTCTAGAATAGTGAGAAAATTCTATATCTTTATTGGGATAGTGATTATGTGAGTGCATATGCTTGACAAACCTCCTGGAATTGTGACCTTAAAAATTTGTATTTTTTGGGTAATTTATACCTTAATAAAAACCAGAACAGATGAAGGTTAATGAGTGTTTCCTTGAAGGTCTTTACATGGATCAGTCGATAAGGAGTTGTGGTAACAACCATCCAAAATGCTTGGACTCAAATCATGGATCTGTTTCTACCAGATGTATGACCATAGACAAGTTACTTACATTCTTTCTTCAGTTCCTTCCCTTTTAGGAGAAAGCATCTACTTTTTGTTGTAGAGATTAAATTAGATAATACAAATGAAGTGCCTAGGGCAGTGTCTGGTATGTAGCACATGTTAAGTAAGTATTAGCTACCCTTATTTTTTAGGGAATGGAACTTTTTAAATTAAAACAAATCAAACTATTTTAGGATAAGCAAGTGAAACAATCTTTTTTTAATCAATCACAGAAATATTTTCACTGAAGACAAATTAGACATTTATATAAGCAAAGTAAACTTACAATCTCATTACCATTCAAATTTTCATATGTGTATTCATACTTATATGCATATGAAAACATTACACATATGTTATATATTCTATAAATATATACAAAACAGTAATGGAAATGTGCTGTACTATTTTGAACACCTTTCTAGTCAGCTCTACATTTTATTTACTTTTGAGACAGGGTCTGACTCTGTTGCTCAGGCTTGAGTGCAGTCGTGCGATCTCAGCTCACTGGAGGCTGGACATCCCTGGCTAAAGCAATCCTCCTGCCTCAGCCTCCTGAGTAGCTGGGACCACAGGAAAGCACCACCATGCCCAGATTATTTTGTTTATTTTTTGTAGAGATGAGGTTTCACTATGTTGCCCAGGCTAGTCTCAAACTCCTGGGCTCAAGTGATCCTCCTGCCTCAGCTTCCCAAAACACTGGGATCACAGGCATTAGCTGAATAGCCTTCTGTTATATGAAGATACTTTTTTTTACAGAACAAATACTCCATTATTGTACATTTAGGTTGTTTCCGAGTTTCACTCAAATAATGCTTGGGTAAGTATTCTTTTAGCTAAATGTGCATATTATTTATTCCCTTAGGATAAATTCCTGGAAGTAAATTGCTGAATCAAAACCATGTATATTTTAAAGAATTTTCCTTTTTTACACTAAAAATACTTATAATGTAATTCTGATTATAGGAAAGAAAAATTATGGAGCTTTATCAGAAAATATTAATCTCATATTTCATACCTCATATTGGACATTTAATAGGTAACCAGTTTTAAATTCGTTGTGTTTTCCACTGGGATTTCTTTTTATCTCCTTTAATAAAAGCAGGATCATATCCCTCAGATTACTTTGTAACTTACATTTATTCTACTTTTTCATATCTCTTAGCATGAATGTCTTTCCAGACCAGAATACAGAGATCTCACTTACTCATCTATGAGCTGCAGATGACTATGATTTATTCAACCATTCTCCTATTGAAGAACATGAATATTGCTTCAGATATTTTTGTTATTATAAATATTACTGCAATTAACATTTTAAAGTCTTTTGATACATACTCCCCACTTGTTCTTCAGCAATTACCATTTTTGCATTCCCACTAGTACTGGGGCTACTTCCCTTTAGTTGTACCATCATTTAGCATTATTTTTGATCTTGTGCCAATCTAAAAGGCAAAAAGTGGTATCTTGTTGTTTTAATTTGCATTTCTTTGATTACTAATTAGGTTGAACTTTTTCATATGTTCACCGGTCAATTTGCATTTCTTCTTTTGTGAAATGCTTGCTTGGGTCTTTTATGTACTTTACCATTAAAGTGTTTTTCTTGATTAAATAGATTATGTAACTGTCATATGTTGCAAACTTTTCTGTCCATTTGGCCTTTGCTTATGACTCTTTATGAGTCTTTAGGACTTTATAGGTATAAATAATTTTAATGTTAAACATATTGATCTCTGTCTTCTTTGTGTCTTAGGGATTTTTTAATTTATGGTTTCATAAATTTCCAATCTATAAATACTGGCACATATTATGAAATAAGGCTCTATTTTCTTTACAAAAGATTAATCAGTTTTAAATCATCCTTTGCTATTTCTAGCTGAGCTTAGATGCTACCATGATCACATCAGTGAATTTTTAAATGTGTAATTGTTTCCTGATCTAGTCATTTCTCTATTCCTAGATATTTTCGTTGTTATAGCTTTACCAAATATATCTGATAGGGCATCTACTCCCCCTCATTACTTTTCGTTCGTTTGTTTAGAGATGGAGTTTTGCTCAGTTACCCAGGCTTGAGTGCAGTGGCGCAATCTCAGCTCACTGCAACCTCCACCTCCTGAGTTCAAGCTATTCTCCTGCCTCAGCCTCTTGAGTAACTGGGGTTACAGGTGTGGGCCACCACACCTGGCTAATTTTTGTAATTTTTGTTTAGTAGAGACAGGATTTTGCCGTGGTGGCCAGGCTGATCTCGAACTCCTGACCTTAGGTGATCTGCCAACCTCGGCCTCCCAAAGTGCTGGGATTAGAGGTATGAGCCACCATGCCTGGCTCCCTCATTGCTTTTAAAACATTTTCTTAATGTAATATATTTATTCCAAGAAAATTTTCAAATAATTTAATGAGATTCCTTGTCCGTTCCTTACATCAAAAAATGAGATTTTGATTGAAGTTCTATTATAAGTAGTTATTAATAAAGAGATCACTGTCATGGAAAATATGTAATCTTGGAACTTGTTCTATCACCACTTATTCAATTCATTGTCTCTCAGTAGATTTTGAGTGGCTCTTTATCCCACACAAGTCTAGAATCATTTTGCTAAGTTCATTCCTAGACATAATATGCTAATTGATATGGGAATCTCTTTAACTCCATTATGCCTTCTTCTTGGGTGTAGACATATTTGTAACCAGCTTCCTCACTGCATTTTTTAATTAGGCCTAATTAATGGCTTTAAGTTTATTACTTTGGATTTTACAAAAAAAAAAAAGTGATAGCACCTTTAAATAGTTACAGTTTCAGATCCTCTTTTCCCCTGACTCCATCAATTAGTGTCTTTTATTTCACTTTCCTTATGTATTGACTAGGATGTCTAGAATAATTGAATAGTATGAGTAATTGATAACAGGTATTCTTGAGCTGTTTTTGGAAATCTTTCTGGATTTCAGTAATGAGTGTGATGTTGGCACTTGGTTTAGTATCTTTAAATTTGCACTTTACAAGATGTTTTACTTTGGAATAGTCATTGAATTGTTAAGTAAAGTAAAGCACAAACGTGAAATTCAGACTAAAGTGTAGGACTTCAATGAAAATAAAAGAGGTTTTTAATACCCATTTTGAGACTGCATTCTAGCCTGGGCAATAGAATCCCGTTCTCTCTCCCTCTTTCTCTACCTCTTTCTTTCTCTCTTACATTCTTTTTGTTCTTCTTTCACTCTCACTTTCTTTCATCTCTTTTTCTTTCTTTCAAAAAAAATAAATAAAAAAAAAAAAAGAATAGGCAGGTGCAGTGGCAGAGACAGGCACACCTAGGCTTCTAACTGACCTGACGTGAGAGGGGCTGGCACCGCCATGCAGGACATTCAGGCAGAAGCAAGGGAGTGCCTTCGCAGGGCAGGAAAGTGAATCGAGTTTGTGAGCAGGGTTAGTCCACTGCTTTAGTTAATTACATCAGTTTAGAGTAGGGGCCCTCAATCGGGACAATTTGACCCCCCAGGGAACATCTGGCACAGGCTGTAGGCATTTAGGGCTGTCACAGGTGGGGAAATGCTGCTGGCACCCAGTGAACAGAGGCCAGGAATACTGCTCAGCATCTGCTAGCGCACAGGATGGCCTCACACCGAGAGTTATCTGGCCCAAATGTCAACAGAGCTGAGGTCAAAAACCCTGATTTGTAAGTGGTACTCCTTGTGGAAAATGGCAAAATTTGATACATTTGTGTCCTTAAGATAGTAAACCTTCAAAACATTCATGCCCCAATATAGTTTACACACTTAAAAAGTAAGGGCAATTTGATGGCATGATAGACCTAAAATAAACAGAATAAATATTTATGTATGTACTTATCCATATGGGAGGAGAGGGGAGGAGTGGAGAGGAGGAGAGAGGAGAGAGGAGACAAGGAGAGAGGCGAGGATGCGGGAGTGGCGCGGAGGGGAAGATGGTAACGGCTTCATGATTTCTAACGGCAATTTTATAACAAGGGCTCAAACTAGACCATGTGGGAGTGCAGCAAAATATGGTCCCATCAGGAGAGACATTCTTTATAGGAAGAAAAGCTGCACAATCAGCTGTTCTCTTATTCAGGTCCCCCAAGCATTACCCAAATCATAAATAACAACACTGAACACATTATCTGTCACTGGAGTCAGCACAGAGCTGACAAACTGAAATAACAGGCACAGTCCTGTTACCTTAGAAAAATGAGACACCTGAGTACTAAAAAGCTCCTGTTGGCACTGCTGAAACGGACGCGTTTGAGGAAGGTGAGAGAAGGCCAAACAGCAGACCCCAGCAGAAATGCTGCCACGCCTTGGAGAGCCCACTGGGCTCCAGCGTTCTTCAGAGCAGGGTTTCGCACTGCGTCTGTGGTGCCCTGGGTCACCAATAACCATCCTCCGAGGCCACCAATGGGGCCAAGGAGGCTGAGGGTGAGACTCTCACACACGCTTCAACCCCATTCTGCTCTACTTTTCTTTACTTCTTAAATTGGGGTGCAGAAAACATTTCATTTCAGATTTTTTTTTAAAAAATCTGAGAGTCTCTGCTGTGGTTCTACCCCTCTGTACACACCCAAGGTCCAGGAAGCATTAGTGATAAGTCACAAAGATAAGCCAGGGCTGGAAACCAGAACTGGCTCCCACCTCAGCACTCATCCACCAAAAAACCTACCAGCAAAGCCCACGCGAGGCCCAAGCTCCAATGCACCAAACGCACCCAGCACGGAAGTGAATCTCGCTGCAAAGTGTGTACACGTCAGCTGGAGGTTTGCCAAGTCATCCCAGGAAGTCGGTATGTGAACAGGGATAAAACCCACAATAAAAATGGCCTTATCAGGTTTACATAAAAAGGTCATACTAATCTTTTTAAAGGTATATCCGTGACATGAAAAAATTCTGTAAATGAAACATCTGCAAACATATTTTTGAACTTTTGCTTCTGAAAATGAATGAACTTGCTAGAAGCTCACTGGAGAAGCATAAGAAATACCTAACAATTTACCTCTTCAGAGCTCATGCTGGCTGAGGGGACCTTGTAGACCAGACAGTGCGAGGGGCTGGGCTGGATCCCGCCCTGCAGAGGCAGCGTCACCCTTCCAGAATCAGCTTCCAGCAGGGGGTTCCAAACAGCCCAGCGGACCATGTACATGCATGCCAGCTTGGACAGAGAGGTGACCGAAGCTGCCTAGAATTAAAACAAAGCACATCAGTGTATGAGTTATCACAGAAGCCACCTGGAGAGGGGAAATCAACAGTGCTTTCACATGTAAAATTCAACTAGAGCTCAGTGTAGCAAGGGGCAGGGATGGTCAGTTGCATTTTATAAAAGGAACTGGGGCAGGAGGAAGACATGGCCTCCACAGTGCAGTAGTAGGGCGCAGACAGTCTTCAGTTACGTGACCCCACCAACCCAACCAGGACCCTGCCCACCCATGGTCTCCTTTGCTGGCCCAAGGTAGCCATGGCTTCCCCCCTGGAAACCAGCACTGTTTTATGACCCCCTGTTCCCATAAGGATCTTTCCATAGGTTTGTAAACACTCTGTACCTTGCCAACACCAACTCAAATCCATCAGGAGAATACTAGGAACAATACTTTGAATTCCTAATGAGAAACTTGGTAAAACAATAAAGAATGCACATGTATATTCAATTCAGGGTTATTTGCACACATTTTCTCCACAAAGCTCCAGCTTACAGTAGAACATTTCATATATGCAGCTGTCATGAAACTGGGAACTCGATCGGATCAAATTCTAGGCATTGCTCCTTCTTTCTCCGCCTACATGGCTGGCCAAATGGAAGGAATGAGGACACTAAGAAAACTGCTGGGTTACAACGACGTTAAAGTCATTTTCACAAACATGGTTTCGAGGCTTGACTGAGAAAACAGTTTTAAAATGACAAAGCTTCATCCATTTATTTAAAAAGAAGTAGGAATAAAGCTGAACTTCGGGTCTTTGGCAAGCACTGAAATCCCACTCAGGCGGGGAATGAGACTTGCGGTTTGCCACCTTCTTTTTTTTCTCAAATTTTTTTCTTTTTTCTGCCCCCAAAGTCCAGCAGAGCCACCTTGTCGGAGAGGACTCCAGAGGCGATCAGTGCTGAACCAAGGCCCTGCCTGTAGATCCTGCAGGTTCCCCTGGTGGGTGGAGCATACATCACCAGGAAGGCTGATTGTCAGCCAGGGGCCCGCGGGGTACAGGCAACAGCAGGTCCGACTGGGACCCCCAGTTAGAGTCTTTCCATTCCCAAGAGCACAGCTGCACTGACCGGTAAGTGCTGCAGAGCGTTGCCCAGACCACAGCCACTGGAACAGCCCGGAAGGAGGAGGGCCAGCAGCCTGCTTCCAGCCGGGACTTGCAGCCTCAGTGTCCCATGCGCAGGAGAAACAACCCCCAAGCAGGAGGTGATGACTGAGCCATGAACACAGTGCTCCACTTCCTGCGGCTTCCCCCCAACCCCGGCCAACAGAGATGGCTCCAGCCTTTGGGGGTGACGAAAGTAAGATGAGGCAGCTGCCCACTGCTCCCAGTCCCGGGCTTGGCTAAGGCAGCCGAGGGTATCCCTCTTAACACTGCTGCCTGAGGGCATGAACCCAGGCAGCGTCACAAACACAGCCATGGTCACAGTGAGGGGGTGGCCTGGAAGGAGGATGCGTCCCACTCTTGGTGATGAATGGAAGCCCACCCCCTGCCTGGGATGGGTATTGCGCAGCATCCACCAGGAAGAGATACCCAGGGGATCCGCGAACTTGTGCTGGCCCGGGAGCCAAGGAGGACGCAAGACTCCAGCAGTGGTGGCCAGGGGTCCTAACGAACTTTGCTTATTTGGCTGGACATGCCAGTGGGGACAGCCACACCAATATCACTGCCCAGACTCCACTCAGGTCCCACACAGATCCTGTACGTATGCGTGCACACAAGGCCTCTGGAATCTGGACAAAGATGGCCCCCTAGTCTATACTAGGCTAAACCACAGCCAAGTGCAGACATGAGCAGATCTGGATACAGGAAAAAAAAAAATCAGTTCTTGATTCTTCCAAGTCAGCCTCTTCCAGACTGTTCCTGCCAGATGATATCCCGTCCTGCTATATCCTACAAATTTAGAATCGGCATCTTGTTTCGCATTAATCTCTTTTCCCATCATAATCGGACCTCAAACCATCCACTCCTGCAGAGTCCTTTGCTGCAGCTAAAATTCTGGATCATGGGCCAGGATACGGCCACATTCACGCCCCTGTCACTGGGTGAGCAGGGATTTGGCTGGCCCCTGGCAATGCAGTGAGAAAAAACCCACACCATAGGACACAGAAAGAATCAGAAAAGTAAGACATAGAAGCACATGACTCTAAGCCACAACTTCAGCATTTGCCACATACAAAAACAATGTCTGCCTGTTCCCCATCCAGTTAGCTGACGACAGATTATAAAACAGTGCTGAGCAACTATAGCATACCAATGACACGGTGGTTGTAACTCCACTGCTTTTTAAAAATCAAATTACAGTCAGGCACGGTGGCTCACGCCTGTAATCCCAGCACTTTGGGAGGCTGAGGCGAGTGGATCACCTGAGGTCAGGAGTTCAAGACCAGACTAGCCGACATGGTGAAACCCCATCAAAAATCAGCTGGGCATGGTGGCGGACACCTGAAATCCCAGCTACTCAAGAGGCCGAGGCAGAGAATCGCTTCAACCTGGAAGATGGAGACTCAGGGAGCCAAGATCACACCAGTGCACTCCAGCCTGGGAAACAGAGTGAGACTCCATCTCAACAACAACAAAGTCAAATTACTATAAATGTACCAGGAAAACTTGTCACTATAAGGATTCAACAACGTCTAGACTACTTTTGTAAACAGTTATGATCATAAAACATAGAAGTTTGTTATTACAGGATTAAAAACAAAAGAAAATATGTATCCATGCTTTCATGCTATTTGTACAACTTCTAATAAGTGATTCCAATATCTAATTTTCCAATGTCACCATCCTTTTTGGTTCTCCATCAATAGATGATCTCCTCTGTGCAAAGTATCTATCAGTCACAGGAACATCCATTTTTCCTCACTTTTCTGTTTAACAGCTTTAACAACAACAAAAAAAATGGGTGGAGCGAGTTACTGATCACTCTTTCTGAGACCTCAACAGGATAATGCGGGCCTGGTGGGAAGCCAGTCGCCATGTATTTGCCCACACTTGCTCACTGCCGGCCCACAGAGTGACCAGTAGAAAGGAACTGCCCAAAAAACACCTGGCTCTGCGGAGAAGGCCAAGTGCACAAGCAGGGTGAGAGTGGGTCTAGCGCCCCTGCTACCCACGGATTCCAGTGCCGGAGATGACATCCGCTACTGCGCCACTTCTTTTCCTTCCCAACTTGGGTTTGAATTCACACAAACTGAAAAGAAAAAAAAAGTCCCAAATACACTGAATTGCTCCCATTTAGACCTTTTTTTTTTTTGAGATGGAGTCTCACTCTGTCGCCCAGGCTGGAGTGCAGTGGCGCAATCTTGGCTCACTGCAACCTTCACCTCCCGGGTTCAAGAGATTCTCCTGCCTCAGCCTCCCAAGTAGCTGGGATTACAGGCACGCACCACCACACCCAGCTAATTTTTTTGTATTTTTAGTAGAGATGGGGTTTCACCACGTTCGCCAAGATGGTCTCCATCTCTTGACCTCGTGATCCGCCCATGCCTTGGCTTCCCAAAGTGCTGGGATTACAGGCGTGAGCCACCGCAACTGGCCCCATTTAGACTTTTTAAGTATAACAACACAAAATATACAAGTGCAAATACACAAAAGACAAAATACACAATACACAAAAGACAAAAGAATACACGTGGATTATGAGCCAGGTTTTGTCATGGAACAGAAGTGCCACACCTGCTTTCACCAGCAAAGCTGCTCACGGAAAACAGACCCTTGGCCTTCGGAAATGCTACAAACCAGATGCCCTGTGGCGGGCTGAATGTGACCTCCAAAGAGATGCTCTCAGCCTAATCCCCGGAACCTGCGTCTGTGGCTTTACTGGAAACAGGTCTTTGCAGATGTGACTAGACACAGTACTGGGGAATAAGATCATCCTTCATTATCCAGACTGGCCCTAACTCCAATGGCAAGCATCCCTGTAGAAGCAGAGGAGAGAGAGACTTGAGACAGAGACAGAGGCCATGTGACAAGGGGGCAGAGAACGGAGTGATGTGGCAACAAGCCAAGGACAGCTAGGAGCCCCAAAACCCCCAAGAGGCAGGCAGGCCCCATCCCCTAGAGTCTCCCGAGGAAGGAGCCTGGCCCTGCTCTACCTGGGGTTTCCTGGGAGGAACTCAGTCCTATCATACCTGGGCTTTGCCAGCAGAGCAGACTGTGGCACTGTGGCCTCAGACCTGTGAGAGTACACATTTCTGTTGCTTTGAACCATGGAGGGTGTGACACTTTGTCACAGCAGCCACTGGAAAGTCATACAGGCCCTGGATGCCTCTGTCCTCAGATCAACTTGAACTCACTTAGACAAAGCTGAAAACTCACATTACTTCGTGAGCTACATTTTCTTTAGATTTTCAGGGAGACCTTTTCACTCCTGCCTGGGCACCCGGCCTCTGGCCCTAGGCCTGGTTCTGCTGGGACCTCCAGCACTAGGGCCCGGGAATACACAGTTGAAGGGGATGGCGGCCACTCTCTGGGTAATCACAGGGTGGGATGCCCTGCCAAGCAGTGTATTCGGGCTCCGAGTGCCATGAGGCCGTTTCCAAACAGAGCTGGGCCCAGGGGAACTGCCACCTCGATGGGGGTGACATGCGGCACTTGGCTGAGAACAAATTTTAAAAAGACAAACTAATGCATCAAAACATCTCTGAATGTTCCCTGAATCACACAAATCACAGATGAAAGAAAGAAAAAAGAGAGAAATTTAGGTGTATAATTCCGCAGGCAAAGGGGAAAGGGAGGCCCAAGGTAACTGTGGAGAAAGCAGCTCAGGGCCTGGACTGGGAACAAGCGCAGTCACACTCACACACTCACGCAGTGTGAGAGCCACAGCGGGGACAGGGCTGACCCCTCGCAGGCACCATCCACCCTGTGCATCAGCTCTCATCCTTTGAAATGACTACCACACAGGCGCAGGAAACAGAGCAACCAGCCGCACATGGCGGGAGGCACAGATGCAGGAGCATCCTCAGAAGTGGAGCCAGGTGTCCCCCAGGGGCATGATCACACAGGCGCAGGTGGCTCCGGAAGCTCAGGCCACAGGCTGAGGGCAAGTCCTTCCCGATGACTTGGCCACTGGCCGGCACTCTCCCTGAAGGACACAGGGCTCCTGGCCCTTGAGGCGAGCTTCACAGGGCCTGAGAGACGGAGCCCCACCAGGTGAAGAGTTGGGGGAGGCAGGCAGGCAGGCAGGCCGGTGTTGGCACCTCTCCCCCCTCGCTGAGAAGCAGGAAGAACCGGGAACGCTGAGGTCCAACACAGGCACAGCCAGTGCCAGCAACAGCAGAGGTTTCACAAGCCAGATGCCATCAACCTGAAGTTACTCAGTCCTCAAAACGGATCCAGGACACGCGGAACCGAGTCCAAACAAGATGGAGAGCAAACCTGGCAGCGGCCCCCATGCACTCCTGCGGGAGAGGAAACCTAACCTCAGGCAGTTAAAATCCTGTCCTCCGCCTGCTACCACACAGGCAGAGCACTGCCATTTAAAAGCCAGTGACATTTAACCCTTTTCCCAAAAACAAAGTGCAGCTGGCTGCCAGCACTCATTTAATTTTACATAAGCACGCTCTTTGAGGCTGAAGCAAATCTGATTTTCAATGTGATAATAAAATATAAAAACTGTTCTTGGAATTATTTCTACACAGAACATCAGAATCGTCTGAATCATCAGAATTGTCTGTTTTGGAAAAATCAGATTCATCAAACAAATCTTCAGCCAACAACAGCTCGACAATGATGTTACCATCACCCGTAGGAAAGCTGTGTTTTCCAGGATTTGACATTTCCAGTGATGGAAAATTACTGTATTTTGTAAATGGAAATACCACTACTAAACACAGAATGCTATAAATAGAATGATGTCTATTGTTTCCAAAGTCAATATCCTAGAGTGGTGCGAAAATAATCATAAAAGTGAGATACTTCACGGCAAAGCGACCTCAGGAAAAATCACTTTAGCCACAGGTGCGCCAGACAGTGTTCTCAGGGCAAACTGGAAAGGGGCTAATAGGCAGTCTTTCATTTTACTCTACTAAGTGAAGCAATTATTTTTCAAAGCATACATGAATAATGAAAACACTGGGGTATGGTTTTAAAGAAATGCCCATAAGCTGGTGGAACGCTTCACACAGGCTAATGGATTCATAAAATCTTGGTCCTCTGCAAAACAAGCATCAACTTGACAATGACTAAAAGAAGCAACGGCAGAACTGTCACACATTTGGAGCCATGGCCTGGGTTGGGCAGGTGTGCAGCCCCCCGCCCTCTGGAGCAAGTCTGGGGCTCCACAGGGGGCACGTGGGCACTGCAGGGCCTGGGTTGGGCAGGTATGAAGCTCCCCGCCATCTGAGCCAGGTCTGGGGCCAGCCGCGGGCACATGGGCACTGCAGGGCCTCTACTCCTCACCCCAGTTCTACTTCCCTCCCTGCCCGCACCGCATCTCGCAGAGCCAATGACCACTGGGCTCAGATTCAGGAGCCAGCATCCGTTGCAATGGGCACTGACCTTCCACGAGGCCTGACTCCAGGCAGCAACCCCCACCACCTCATAGCAGGGCAATGGGAAACGCCACTTTATAATAATCAAATGACAATGCCAGTGACTACACCAGGAAAGGGGCCCACGTGAGGCTGGCCCCAGGCCCACTGTGAGACCTCCTGTCTATGAGCTCGGATCTAGGGACCCTGGGAGCAGGAAGCTTTCTTTCATGACGGGCCACCAGCAGGGGAAGAAGTTAGCCCAATGCTGTCCACAGCCACACCCCCACCGGGACCCCAGGGCACAGAAGGAGCAAAGAGGACAACAGAGGATGAGGTAGGGCCAGCAGAGGGACGGAGAAGAGCTGCCTTCCCTGGGACGGGCAGAAAGGACTTAGAAAGCACCGCACACACAAGAAAAAGCTGGCCAGCTAGATTGCAAATCAGAACTAATGCTCATCAAAGAGAGTGCAACATTTCGGGTGCTATAGTTTGAACATGTCCCCCAAAAGGCATGTGTTGGAAATTTAATCCCCAATGCACCAGTGTTGGGAGGTGGAGCCTCATGAGACGTGGTAAGGCCGTGAGGGTGGAGTGAATGGATGAATGCCATTATCTCTGGAGTGGACCCCTTATACAAGGGTGAGTTCGGCCCCCTTCTCTTTCTCACCCTCTCTTTGCCCTTTCCCCAGGGGGTGACGCAACAAGAAGGCCCTTGCCAGATGCCGGCACCTTGATCTTGGACTTCCCATCCTCCAGAACCATGAGCCAAGAAATTCTATTCACCGTAAATGACCCAGTCTGTGGCTTTCTGTTACAGCAGCAGAAAACAGATTTAAGACTGGAGCAACCAAGGAAAGGGGACACAGAGCTCCTGCTTTACTCCTCATAACTGCAGTATGAATCTATCGTTACCTCAAAATACAAAGTTTAATTTTAAAGACAGCATGTGGCATATAATGAGAGCTATATAAAATGCTGGTAAAATTGTTTAAATAATAATAATGACTGTCCACGAGAACAAAATAAAAACACAGTGGTAATTTAGAAAATATAATGAAAGAAAACATCCCATTTACAACAGCAGCAAAAAAATTAAATACCTATGAAAAAATTTAGTAAGAACCGTTAAAAAATCTACATTGTAAAACCATTTTTTTTTAATTTTTCATGTAAAACCGTTTTTTAAACCACTCCTAAAAGACACAAAAGTAGATCTGAACAAATGGAAAGACAGCCCGTTCTTGGTTAGGGTGAGTAAACATCCGTGAGATGTAAAATTCTCTCTAAATTCAATCATAAATTTACTGCAATCTCAATTTTTAAAATGTCAATCAGCATTTTTATGGAGCTAGACCTCTTGATACTAAAGTTCATCCAGAAAAATAAACATGCAAGAAAAGCTAGAAAAGGAAGGAAAAGAAAGGCTGAACTTGCCAAATGCTAAAACACACAATAGAGCCTCCAAAATTAAAACAGTATGGCCATGGTACACGGTACAAGGCAGCCCATGAAATAGAGTGAAAGTCCAGAAACAGATGCACTAACCATAGAGACACAGTATGTGATAAAGATGGACCTTAAGTCACTGTGGCAAAGGGGGACTTCTGAGTAAGCGCTAGTGGGACCAGATGGCCACTGGGAAAAGATAAAATCAGATCCATCCCTCACACCACAGACAAGAGATCTAGATATTTAAAAAAAAAAAAAAAAAAAAAAAAAAAAGGGCAGGAGAAACATTGCACAAGGAGAACACATGAGTGAATTCCTTTATAACGGGGGAGTGAAGAAAGGCTTTTTCCCTCTGACTCAATAACCCAGATACAATAAAAGAAAGAACCGATCCATTTGACTACATTAAAAGATCTAATGTTTACATAGCCAGAAAAAAACAAAAAGACAAATGACAAACTGGGGAGAAAATATCTGCACTATTTAACACAGATAAAGAGCAAATACCTTTAACATACAAAGAACTTTTAACACTCGATGAAAAATGTAAAAACTCTATAGAAAAATGGGCAAAATAAGTAGACAGCTCATAACATATGAAAACATGTTCTACTCCACTCATAATCAGAAAGACACAAGTTAAAACTACCCTGTGATTCCATTTCTTACCCATCAGATGAGCAGAATTCAAAATCTGGATGACACAGACCAACGGTGAGGCGGTGAGGGGCAGGCACCCTAATTAATACAGTGCCAGCAGGAACAGAACAAGATCTCCAGCCCCTCTGGAGGGAAATGGGACAGTATCCGACAAGACAATCTATGCACTTACCCTTGACCCAGCAAGCCCACTGCTGGGAACTCACCCTGGATATTCAGCTGCCACAGTACAGAAGTGCACATGCACAGGACCGTTCATCTCAGCAGCATCTATCCCTGAGAAGTCTTGGAAACGATTCAAATACCCGAGCATATGAACCTAGTGGAACAAACCTCGGTACATCCACACGGTAGAGTGAGGAAGCCCTTTAGGATGCCTGGGCATGACTGCCAAGCATAAACAACGCCAACCCAGGCGGGCACTCAGATGAGAAGCGGATACCTGCGTGGTCTCAGAGTCTCCCCACAGATCGCTTATTAGCTGCAAGGAGAAAAAATGGTAACTCTGCAGTGGCGATATCACCAAAAATCAATAAATCAGTCAGATCTTCAGCCCTTAGAGATTTGGGGAGAGAGTTATTTTGTCATGTGACCCACAGGAAAGGACTGTATTCACCCCGAGGCCCCAGGAGGATTCCCACTTCTTCAGACATGAAACACAGCCAATACACTGTGCTGGTGCTTTCTGCAGGCCTGCCCCTGCTGTATTTCATGCTCACGTTAGAGGGAGTTTGCTCCATCACTCATTCAGTCAGCAAACGTTTCCAGAGCCCACACTTACATGCATACAGCATTTCAAAAGAGGCAGCGCTGTGGCAGTCAAATGAAGTCGCACTGCCCCCAGGATCCTGGGAAGAAAGTGGCCTGGACAGGAGGGACCACTACTTTGATAGTTTCTTTAGCTTCTTCACAGCTAACCCAAACATAAATTACAGTGAAAATGTTTTAGATGCTTTGAATAAAAAAATGCAAAAATGTAACAGCAGATTAAAATCAATGAGTGTGTCTTCACAAAATTTTTATTCCTAGTTTGTTTCCAATGACTACAAAATACTGAGGGCCAAAAGAACGCACACAGACTCCAATGCCTGCGTGTGACCTGAACACAGCATTTGTCCCACGTTCTCATCAGCCCAGGTAGCCTCCTCCTCGTCTGTGCATACCATTTACAGGTGAATCCTTCCACAAAGAGCCCCAGGACCCCACGGCTTTTACCTTCTGATCTGATGCACGAGGTCAAGTGAAGCAACTGCCAACAGCCTGGCTCTCCCAGCAGCAGGAATGTGTGAGGAATGCGGCAAGGCCACTGGGAGAGCAGATCCTCGAGTCAGAGGCGACATGAGGAAGCCACCACCAGGGAACAGACAGGCTGCCCGGCTCACGCAGGAAGACAACTGTCCCACATCATTTTCCAGAGGAAAGTACACTGCCAGGGTTTGTCTCTGATTAAGTAAAATACTTAAAATATGTACACCCAGGCCGACTGGATGTGTGATGACACTGAGAAAAATGTATTCAGGGACAGGTGTGATGATGGTGGTAAGTGACACTCCGAAGCTCTGTCTTTTGGAGAGACATGGCGAGCCATTTGTAGATGAAAGGATACAATGCCTAGGATTATTTTGTCTAGGTTAACTTCAATAACCCGGGTGGAACCGGACGGGAGAAAGAGATGAGACACAAGCGGTAAATGGGGGGCTGGAGGTGGGTGCAGGGACCGCACTACATGCTTCTCCACCTTTAGCTTTGAAATTTTCCATAATAAAGTTTTTTTTTAAAAAAAGAAATGTACATGCCAAAATGTTTACAGATGAAATAAAATTATGCCTGGAATTTGTTTCAGAATAATTCAAAACGGGCTGTGGGAGAGGATACAGAAGCAGAAGATTGTCCAGGGAGTTGGCAGCCGGGGAAGCTCCATGGGGCTCATCGCACCAGCCAGCCTGCTCTCAGCTGCGCGTACAGCTTCCAAGACGCAGGGTCCTCACCAAAGATAAGCAGGAGGACGCCGCAGCCAGAAGGCATGACCACTGAAAAATCCCTGCCCAGCGGAAGCAGGCTGCTCTGGGAGTCACTGCCGAAGACAGGGTGGCTGAGGTAGGAGGGCCCCGCCAGGCCCGCCCTGGGCTCCTCTACCACCGCCACCACCAGGCAGATAGCCCCGCCACTGTGCTTTTCTCCTCCCATGTCCCGCTCAATTCCAGTTTCACCCGCTGGATGCTGAACCCGCTTCCAGTGGTTCTGCACAGCAAGCAATATGTGCAGAAGGCCATTTCATACACTGCAACATTTCCATTCCAGATTTCACCTAGGAAAGTACATAGATGACGGTAAAGTGGAATCCAATATTCCGAGTTAAAATCGACGAACAAGTCAGAAATTACCGATGACAGCCAGGCGAGGCAGCTCATGCCTGTAAGCCCAGCACTTTGGGAGGCTGAGGAGGGCAGATCATTTGACATCAGAAGTTTGAGACCTGCCTGACCAACGTGCGGAAACCCCATCTCTACTAAAAATACAAAATTAGCCGCATGTGGTGGTATGTGCCTGTAATCCCAGCTACTCAGGAGACTGAGGCACAAGAATAGCTTGAACTTGGGAGGCAGACATTGCAGTGAGCGGAGATCACACCACTGAGGGATGACAGAGCAAGACCGACTCAAAAAAAAAAAAAAGAGACAATGAGTGGTTCCACAGCCTCACCAGCACCCGCATTCCAGACACCCATGAAGTGGCCACCATCGAAACCACTTACTGTCAGGAATTTCAGATGAGGGTTAAAAAGAAAGAAAGCGTCAATCTTGGTTTCGGCATACAAACGTCATAATCACAAGTAAATTACAATTAACATTCTCTAGAAGACACTGGAAGTGAGAGGCCAGGCCGCCTGTTCCTCCCCACCTCCCCCCACAGCCCCTGGGCACCACATATCAGGCATCGCGTGCTGCCAGGGCACCCTGAGGCCCTTTTTCCTCGGCTCACTCCCCAGCTCCGGCAGCCCTATCCCTCTCCATGAGCCACACCCACCCTAGAAGGCCCCTCCCACCCAAGGGTATGCACAAACAGCGGCATTTTAGCTGAAAGTTCTGTTCATAAGTAAAGAAAAGCAGAACTGGAACAGCAGTTTCATTAAATGACTGTGACTGTGTCAGGCTACAGAACGCTTGGCACCTCTGGATGTCTGCACCTAATTAGGATTCGGAATCGTTGGTACTAGAGGTGTAGACAATGGCAAGGTCAGCTCACCGCTGCCAGAAGAGACTAGAGATATCAGATGGCAGCGACGCCCCGACACCCCTCCTCTCCGGCCTGAGGCACACCCCAAGACCATCCTCAGCACCTCATGCTCCTTCTCAGGCTGTTCCTGAGAGAGCTGCCCAGTCACGATGGCAGGCCGGATCAGGCCAGATCGCCATGGAAGAGGTCCTGTCAGCCATTTTTTGGTTTCTAATTTACTTGTTAGAATGATACAGAAGTACCCCAGTCTACAGTTTCAGTGACCCTCAGTCAACCTTGGTCTGAAAACATTAAATAGAAAACTCCAGAAGAAAACAACCCGTAAGTCCTAAATTGTGCACCACTCTGAGCAGTGTGATTAGATCTGGCACTGTCCCACCCAGAACGTGAGTCACACCTCCATCCCACGTATCCTCACAGTAGGCACTACCCACCCATTGCAGTTGAGAGGTAGAGAAAGAGACAGATACATTCACTTTCATTCCTGTATATTATGATAACTGTTCTATTTTACTATGTTACTGTTGTTTGATCTCTTACTGTACCTAATTTATGAACTGTATCACAGGTACGTATATGCAGGAAAATACCTAGCATGTACGGTGTCGGGTTCAGTACTACGGAGATTTCAGGCACCCACTGGAGTCCTAGAACACACGCCCCCTGGATAAGGCAGAATACAGGATTGGCTTTTTCAAACAGAAAACTAAATCTTAAGAGTAGCAGGACTTGGGTTTTTCAAAGAATCTACATTAATGACATAAATGATGTCCACATATTTTATTTCTTTCAACTGAAGCTATAAAATCTTACTCTTAGTATTATATAGGTATATATGTTCCCTACGAGAAACCATCTCTAACTTGTGCAAATTCAAGCTTTACCACATGTAAGTAGCAATATATTAAAATGGCCTCATTTTTCAAAATAATTACCGATTCGATAATCATGAATTAATGCTATTATGATACACGGAACTTACTGACATATTAATTACTCCCAGCCAGCAGAATGTATGTGATTTGTGAAATATATATTTAGTCTTCATCCAGTTTCCTGGTATACAACTCCTGAAATCCCTGGACCTTCCAAAGTGCTATCTTTTGTTGCTAATGAGATGACCGTGGAGGGTGGCCCCCAGGTGGCTTCAGGATGGGGCTGCTCACAGAAAGACTAAGGCAGGGGGAGAAGAGGGACTAAAGGTCACGTTTATCATCAACGGCCAATGTTTAATCAATCACGCCTACATAACGAAGTTTCCATAAAAACCCAAAAGGACTGGCTTCAGAGAGCTTCTGGACAGCCGAACCCGCAGAGGTGCCCAAAGGGCGGTGCCCAGGAGGGCACGGGAGCTCCAAGCCCTTCCCACATTCTTTGCCCTCTCCATTTCGTCTGTATCTGTTGTAACATTCCTTACAACAGGCTGGTAATGTCAGCGAAGTGATTTGTACTTAGTATTTACAAAAATCACGCCTGTTTTTAATGGAAAGAGCATCTACATCCATCCTCAGCGCACAGAGCTCATCGACAGAGGAACCTGAGTGCAAAAGGGCTGCTCTTACATTGCCGTCCACTCCTGCAGGGCTGCTGAACACGTATTCCAGCTGGAAGACGACCGCAAACGCGGGGTGGCTGACCATCTCCGGGAGGCGGAGGCGGCTTCTCAAAACCAGAGCTTGGCTTCCAGAGCTGGGTCAGAAACACAAACCGGGGGTGCATTAGATCTCCAGCTCCCATCTTTCCCACGTCCACATTGACCACTGCCACCAAGAGCCAACAGAACACCCTCGGGGACACGGGGGTGCTGCTGCCACGGCAAGTCCACCATGCAACACCGCGTGCTCTCCCAAGTGGTGTGGAAATCCCTCAAACCACGGCTCTTTTCTTTTTAAAAGATGGGGCTCTCACTATGCTGCCACGGCTGGTCTCAAACTCTCGAGCTCAAGTAATCCTCCCTCCTCGGCCTCTCACTGCTCAAGCCTTCTCCAAATCACCAAGGCTTGCCTGCAGGCCTGATACGGCCAAGTTACCAGGAAATCCCACAGAAGATGGAGGCTCCTTCTTCAAGGCTGGCCCACAGCAGAGGGCAGCTGGCCTCTGCCTGCCACCATGAGAGAGGAAAGGCATGTCGCCCTGCAGTGATGTCTGTGACACCTGATTTGGGAAACACCGGATTAAACAGAGCAGCAGGTCTTGCTGCCCCCTGGTTCTCTGTCCTATGTGAAACTAATCACAGAGCACGTCTAGAAGGCAGTATGCAAGGACTCCACGGACCCTCAGCAGCCACAGCTGGAAGCGTCCATAATGCTAACTCCAAAATTGTCAGAGCACAAAAAGAAAACAAAGTGTGGGGGGGTTTTTTCCAAACTTCCAACTCCAAAGTTGGAACTTAGCAAGAGGAAAGAAAGAGAACGAGGGAGAACTCGCACATGGGTGAGTCCACACTTGACATGCACAAACGACCTCATTTCATCCTGATCCCTTGTATGTCCCCAGCCAGCCCTGGGGAACCGGGAGGCAATACCTGGTCTTGGAAGAGGAGACCACTTTCCTGCTGAAGCTGGCTGAGCGCGTCAAGGCCACGTCCATCTCAGGTACCAGCACAACCACCTGCGGCCTCTGCACGAAGCCCAGACCGTTGTGCACGCCCACATGTAGGCGCCGCTCCAGGATCTCCAGGGCACCATTGTCCAGCAGGCCACATCCCTGGAAAAGGCACAGGCAGAAGGAATGAGCCCTGGCACAGACGGGAAGAGGGAGCTCGCCAGAAGTCCCTGGGGGAGGTGAGCAGAGAGAAGAAACCGGAACAGAAGTTGCAGGTAACTCCAGATCAGATGATGCTTAGTCAAGATGAGTCCAAGCAAATGACAGATACAGCACCCAATCCCCAGCCACTGGCCCTGGGGCATTGCCCGGGTAGTTTTTGGCATTTCCAACACAACATGATCCTCTCAGTGCAATGCACACCCTCAGATGCCTTGATCCCCAAACCCCAACACTAGCTTTCCAAGGTTAAGCTGACCATCTAAAGATGCAGCAAACTCATATTTGGCTCCTTCAAGACTCCTCCAAGGTCCCACAGCCCACCTCCCTGGAGCCCACTTCCCCGGAGCCCACTTTCCCGGAGCCCACTTTCCCGGAGCCCACTTCCCGGAGCCCACTTCCCCGGAGCCCACTTCCCCGGAGCCCACTTCCCGGAGCCCACTTCCCCGGAGCCCACTTCCCCGGAGCCCACTTTCCCGGAGCCCACTTCCTCGGAGCCCACTTCCCTAGAGCCCACTTCCTCGAGCCCACTTCCTCGAGCCCGCTTCCCCAGAGCCCACTTCCCTGGATGATGCTGGAGAGGTGCTCAGGGGCAGAGCTCATCACGTTTCCACTCTGTCTACCCAGAAACCTAAGATTTGGCTTACAAGGGGAACCGTGCTTAGGCACTACATCTTAAACCAATACAAGCAGAATCTGCCCCACAGTGGTCACTCGATATTAAAGTGTTTCATCTAAACAAAAAATGTACAGGCGCCCTAACAAATGAACAAGGATATTCCCCCTGGCTCTTAGTGCTTATTAAATTATGTGATCTTTGCAAAATGATCCCTGAATTTTCAAGTTTTCTTTACTGTCAATTAATCAAGCTGAACAGGCCTAAATGTAGCTTATTAGTCTTCAGATAATAAAAATAAAACCATGCAGATAACTGAGTATCTGCCGGTTGGATTGGAACAAAAATACAAAGATAGCAAAAATACATAATAAAGTGATTTTTATGAGCATATACAAAATTCAACAATGATATTGCTAAAACATCTCTACCCTCACACGATCCACCCTGAAAAACAAGAAACCAGCAGGAACTACAAGGAAATGGATGTTGCTACTTCAATCCTATTCTCTGCTTTGCGTTTATGTAAGCTCAAATTATGCGGAACTGCATTTTCAAGAATGGGTAGGAAACAAACAAGTCCAGCTCATTCTCTCTCTCTCTCGCTGTCTCTCTCTCTCTCACACACACACACACACACACACACATACACACACACACACACACACACACACACAATTAATAACTTGCTGACTTCACAGACTACAGGATGGGCACCTGAACCATTCATTCTTACAGCTCAATATTACAGCCCTACTATGTGCCAACCCCCATTCATGCCCATCACGTGTCATGGTAAACAAAACAAGGTCCCTGTCCTGGTGATGCAAACACTCCCCACAGGAGAGAGACAGTAGCAGAGAAGGCGGCCAGCTGCTCCCAGAAGGGCTGAGCGCCCGGGAGGAACGCAGGGTGACAGCTGGAGACGCGGTGGCAAGGGCAGGAACAGCACCCCTGCAGGACAGTCAGGGGACCCTGTCCAGACCTGAAGCCTGAGGGGAAGCATGCAGAGATGTGAAGGAAGAACGTTCAGGAAAGTCAGCTACATGCTCCAGCACCCCATGGAGGGACAAGCATGAGTCCGGGGCCGCGCAGGCGGAGGCATGCCGGAGTCCAGGACTGCAAACAGGCCCAGGAAGCGGCACACAGTGAGGCAGAGAAAGCGGCAAAGATCCAGCCACGCACATCTTGGAGGGTCAGGAGCCTAGGGCTCAGTCCAAGGGCAATAAGAAGCCAGCAGCAGGTTTTAAACACAGAAGAAAAATGGCTGAATTTATGTTTTTACATTTGATCTTAGTCAAAAGGCCAAGAAGAGATGAATTTATGTTTTAAAAGACCTCTTTAGCAACTGAGTGAAAAATATGTTCTCTGCGACTTTCAAGTGAACGTGACGGGGACACTTCCTCGAGAATTTCCTTCCCCCAAAACCTAAGGAGCAGAAAATGCCACCAATCAAGGATGGGGGCTAATAGAACACAACGGCCTTCAGGACCTGGGCCAAGACAGGACCCAATCCTTGAAGCTCAAAGAAGGGAGGGCAGGCACCATGCCCAACTTTGCCTCCACCCTAGGAGCTATGGCCGAGGTGGCAAAACCCTGGGAATTCCACCAAACCCTCAGGGCAAATGACTCATTCGCAGTTCCAGGAAAGGGATCTTTAAAGCCATACCTATGGCTGGTTTAGGGTGGTTTAGGGTTCGGCCTGAAGTTTTCTTTTCTTGCTAAGTCTCTGCTAGGTTTTGGTATCAGGATGATGCTGGTCTCATAAAATGAATTAGGGAGGATTCCCTCTTTCTCTATTGTTTGCAATAGTTTCAGAAGGAATGACACCAGCTCCTCTTTGTACCTCTGGTAGAATTCAGCTGTGAATCCATC